>CAKNWT010160380.1:0-10097 GCA_932066315.1 Andricus coriarius
GTTATTTAAAACAAAAGTCATTGGATTTCAAAGAAGATTTACAATTATGAACAATTTTTAGTTATGTTCTGTTAGTGTTTTTCGTCAGAAATTCATGGTATTTTTAATACAAAATTATTAGATTTCAAATAATATTTACAGTTTTTAAACAAATCTAGGTTACGTTGGTTTTACCTAATTTTGGTATTTTTAAACACACATTAGATTTAAATCTAATAATTTTCGTTTAAAATAATAAAATTTAAAAGCTTGAACAATTTCGGATTGCGATACTGTTTTTCGTCAGAAATGGAAATTTTTATTTAAAAATCATTGGGTTTCAAAGAATACTCATATAAGTTTGGAACAATTTGAGGTTACGTTGTCGTTTCAGATCGAAAATACATATTTTGTTTGGATATGTTAGTATTTTTCACCGGAAATTGGTATTTTTAATTAAAAAAAAAAAATTATTTTTCAAGATTCACAACTTTTTAACAATTTTAGATTATGTTTGCGTTTAACACTGGAAATCGGTATTTTCAATAAAAAATCATTGGATAACAAAGAAGATTAAGATTTTATGTACAATTGTATAGATTCAGCTCGCGGTTTTCGCCAGAAATATCTATATCGATTTCAAAGAAGATTGACCATTTTTGAACATCTTAGGGTTATGTTAACGTTTTTTACTCGAAATCGATTTTTTTGAACAAAAATTACTTTTAAATAAGATTAAACCATTTTTTGCTATCTTATGTTACTATTTTTCTTTGAAAATTTGCATTTTTAGTATTAAAAAATCGTAGGAGTCGGTTTTCAGATTATCATTATTCCTCAAATTATCATTCAATCATTAAAGTCACAATTTTGGTACAATTTCCATTTTTGGTTTTGTTGATATTTTAAACCGGAAATCGGTACTTTGAATAAAAAATCATTGTGTTACAAAGAAGATAAACAATTTTTAGACAATTTTATGCTCGCGTTTTTTCAAATAATATTTACAATCTGACACAATTTTGCACAACTTTAGTTTATGTACATCTTAGCTTTTTTTCGTCAGAAATTGGTATTTTTTTAACAAAAATGCAACGGTTTGAATGCCTGTGTATTGTACACAAATATTATATATTAATTCTGAAGTTCAGATATCATTTTTCATAAATTTGTATGATTCATCAGAAATATTGTCCTTCCTTTTTTCATTACTTTAGATTATTGAATATGAAAATTCGGTATTAATTAATAATTAATTAAAAATTGCGTGCGAAAAAAAATAAAAATCGGGCGCCACACGCAAGTTTTTGTCTTTTAGTTTAACCCAATTTGTTTTTTTTTTATCAAAGTGTTTCATTCATTAATTTTTGTCCCTTACGCTGGTATTTTTAAAAGTTAAATTTGTTGTCCTTTTTTTTGTAAATCCCCTTTTTTCGTAAAAACATTCCTCTTCAATAATAACATTGAGAAAAAATATTTTTTTGGGACAGGAAACTGATTTGGTGTGAAGTAATTGACTATAAGAGTGATGCTTTGTAAGATCCATAATAACCTACTTATGTCAAATTAAAAACTGCGTAATGATAAATAACAGGCTTACAACAAATCTTGACAAGAAAATTCTTATCTTCTTCAACAACAACTCAAGAGTTTGACCTTATTACACCTCTCACATTATTTTCCCTGTCGAGAATATCGTGGGAATATGTAAACTTGGTATAAGAAATTAACGTGACCAAGCCAAACTTCTGTATCAGTAAAGTTGTTAATTTCCTCCTGATTATCTCCCAGTACGCGTACGTCGTGTCTTATCTTATAATTTTTTCTTGTTGCAATACCTGTTCGGCTCCCAGATTTTACGGACCAATTTGAAAATATTTACTGTCCATTATTTACTGAATTTATTATTATTCATTATCTTAAAAGAATGTTTTAAACATTTAAGTTGGGTTTTGTCGTATTAAAATCTCTTATATATTTTCCTTGGTGTTAAAATTTCCTCAAAGCGAATGAATTCCTTTTCTAAACCAAAAGATGTTTTTTCCTTAATTCTAAATAGTAAATATTGTTCCCTGCATGCCTATGGGAAAATGAGCTTCTCACTTTTCAGATGTCCCGAGATCATAGGGGAAAGTCACAAAGAGGATGATTTACGAATTGAAAAAAATTGGGGACCCCTTTCATGTGGTCCCATCGCCCCTATATGTTTATATCAAGATCTAGATTATATTGAATGGAATAGAAATAAACTAAGGGATGATATAATTGTATAGGATATAACTAACAGATATCAATTTTTTCAGGTAAGAAACCTTTTGATACGACACAAGTTCACGAATTTGGTAAGAGAAACTATATAATAAAAGTGGTCTTTGAAATAATACTTTAATATACTTAGATATAACCCAGAAAACCGGAAATTCCTTTTTTGCCCGGAAACATGGAAAATTCTTAAAAGAGAATTTTATACAATCTTATTTTGAATATTACTTGATATGACATGAAATTATACTTTTCTGAACGATCTGGTTTCAATCTTTTTTTTTAAATTGCTAGAATCAAAATTAAAAATTACGAAGTATCTGGTTGTTCTGAACTTCAGCTGAGTAGTCAAATAGTTTTCATATTCGGGACGACTACTATCTGTCTAAAAAAGTTAGGTACCTTAATTTTTGTACAGATTGTAGTGAAAATCTCAGCAGAAAAAAAAATCTGAAAATTTGGGACAAAGTACATATTGCAGATGAAGGTTGCCCTATACTGATATAGAGGTTTAAAATTTTCAGCCGATTATCAATGATATCCTGATGAGTGAAAGGTTAAGATGTACCCATATCTTACGATCATTTTAGAATACTCAACTTTGAATGGCTGATACTCTGAAAAAATACATTGCAAATAATCTTTAAAAAATATATGAATTCTGTCGTCCTTTCTTTGCACAAATGTAAATTGTAGAGTCAGAAAAAATCATTTGTTACTAAGATAATAACAAAAGAGTAGTGAAGTTTCATCTCCGAAACTAAACAACGTACGGAGATAATTGTTGAAACAAATAGCACATTTTTGGCTTCTGAAAGTGGTGTATGTAGTGTGAATCAGCCAAAATTGGCTTTAAACTTTAAAATTTTTTTCGGAAAATACAAAGGGCTTTACGATTATGCAAGAAACCGTTCTCACAGCAGGAGAACTTGCCTGTGCTACTGCATTTCCTACAACTACGACTGTCTATCTCTATCACACACACTCCTATTGTGAGTGCTGGTCCGTCGATAGTCGGAAGCCCTTTGTACTTTCCAAAGAAGAAAATAATTTTTTAAACCTTTAAGCGCAACTTTTTTCTCAATAACACTACATCACCATTTCCAGAAGCCAAAAATACGCAATAATACATATATTTTTTTGCTGCTTTTTTGTCATTTATAATTTGAAGACTAAAAGCCAGTCAAAGTTGAGTATTCTAAAATGATCGTATAATAAGATAATGGATACTTTTTAAGTTTTCAACCGAACAAAAATTGGTGTCCCAATTCCTCGGGACGAATAGACGCAGTCTTAAAATTATTACATTTTTAAAGATTGAAGTTTGAAATCTTCAACTTGAGTATTTTCAAGGCGTGAAATTAAAACTTTTTGATTTAAAATGTTCGATTTTCAAGGACGGATTTTTATATTTTTCGTTTTTAAGGCTATTTTTTTATTTTTCAATATAGGGCGTAAACATTTTTGTAAAAACTTAACCTTTGAAATCAACCCTCGAACATCCTTCATGTCAGTAAATGTCGATAAGAGGAATTTTCAACTATAAGTTACAAATTTAATAAATTAGTGCATTACGAATGCTTTTTTTTCTTAATTATTCAAGTTTGAAAGCCTTGAATCGAAAAGTTTTTATTTTTCCCGTGTTCAAATTTGAACATTGCCAATATACAATAGAGGCAGGAGGCGGAGGTTTGGATGACTTAATTATCTATTTTTTATAATTTCGGAAAATTATTATTTAAAAAACTTTTTTCAATTTTTTACTTTTGTAAATAATTTTTTTCAAATATTATATTAAGACTTAAGTAACGTCTTAATAGGGTACTAAACACTTTGATTAATTTTTTTAATATTAAAATAATTTTTTTTCTCTTAATAGCACGAAAGGTTATAAAATTCTACGTCTAAGAAACCTAAGTTGAAGTCATAATGTCAATTAAGTAAAAACATATTGCAAGAAAACCATCAAATTTTTATGTTTTAGAAAAATTGGAATAACTCTGTGAGTAATGAACATTTTTTAAAGTTCTTGTGATCATTTTAAAGTTCATTCTCCCTATAGTATTTTTGAAATTAATAAGATATTTTTATCATTTTGTACCTAAATTCTAACCCAGGGTCAGACTTGGTGCAAAAAAGTTGCAAAATTTAAAACAATGAACGTACTTACCATATGATTAAAAAATTAAAAACAATAATATTTTTATAAATATTACTCAAATTTATTAAAATATGATAAATAATGATTTAAAAAAATGTTTGTAAGTATCTGCACATTTTTGACATGTTGCGATCTTTTGCACCAAGTTTGACAGTAGGGCAGAATCTAGCAAAAAAATTCTAAAAGTAACTTAACATTTTACAGAAATATACTATGCAGACTTACCTTAAAAATGAGCCACTGCTTTAAAAAATGTTAGTTATTTCCAGAGTTATTCCAAATTTTCGAGAACATCGAAATTTGATATTTTTTTGCAATATCTTTTTATAAAATTGATATTTTTCCTTGAACTTGGGATTATTATACACAGAATTTTATTAACGTTCACGGTATAGCGAAGAAAATGTTGTCGTGGTAATATTAAAAAAATTACGGCACTTTAGCAAGAGCTCTAGAAACAGGCGTGATAAATAATAATTAGATTCTTAATTCTGAATTCTTAATGTTAAGATTCAATTCTGATTTTTTTCAATTCAATTAATTTTATTTTCATAAAATTGAATTATTATTTAATTCTGGACGATCAAAACTGAGACAGAAATGTGGGATTGTTTAATTTTTAATATTTATATTTTTTTGAATGTTTGAAATTTAGAATTGTTTTATTTCTAACGTTTTCAAATTAAAATTTTATAATTTTGGAAGATGTAACTAAAATATTTAAAATTTTGTAATCCTGGAATCTAAAATCGCCATTATCATTCTTAAAGTTTAATTTGGAGATAAAAATATTTAAATATAGACTGTTTTTTTTTCTTTGGAAGATTTAATTTGGAAGATTTTGTAAGACATTATTAATTAATTATCCAATCGTGGTTGCTTATAATTTGATGTACAATTCTAAACACTTAAAAACTTATATTATTATACTTTGATTATTTTGAATTTGCCATTTTTCAACCTGGGAAATGTTTAAAATTTATAAATGTTCCATTTTTATTGTTGCCGTATTGAAATTTTTAATTTTCCAGGTTTCAAGTTTTAATCTCTTAAATTTAAAAAATTGATGGTTCGTGTTCGTGCTTAATTTAAAAATTCAAAACTAGGCTTGACATTAAAAATTTTAAAATCCGAAAAAAATGGGGAACTGTCCGGGAATTTTCTTTTCATTTTATCCTGATATTTGATTACAAATGACTAATAATAATCTCTTTAAATCTGAATTAGTTTAATTAATCTGAATTAAATTTGAATGTAGTTTTGGTAAATATGTTACTAAAGCAAACCAAAGACTCAACGTTTCCCTATTTCTGATTTAAAGATATGATTTTTGTTTGAAGTTTAAAGAAAAAACTTTTAAAAAAATAAGTAAATTAAGTATGGCGCCACCTCAAAAAAAAATGTCATGTTCTGAATAATTGATTGCAATTTTGCAAGGCGTACCAACATTTAGAGAATTCTGTGCCCACTTTATTCTGTAGGCGAACCGGCTCTTCTCGACCAATCTCTGCTTATCTGGCTCGAAGATAAATTATAATAAAATATGTTAAATGTTGTCTCTGCAGCAAAACAAAAGGAGCTAGATAAAAAAACAACAATGGAAAAAATAGGTTTTATGAAGATTGGCAGGAGCTAGGTATAAACTATAAAGCTATAATCTCCATAAAGTAACACCCACTGGATTGGGGACAGCAATTATCATTATAATAATTTACGTCATGCGATAATTGATTGTAGTTAGTAGTTGACTTTATGTGAAACATACATATATATGAGCCCATGTAATATATACGTGAATTAAAAGCAGCGTTGTTCCTTTCATTACCAATCTATTTATCGTTGGCTTCTGACCCATCGCGGCGTGGTTTTATATTTAAAAAGATGCTGATTGGATCTCAGAGAAAAATGGGTCCAGGGATTTATCACAGAATGTGGAGATGATATCATAAAACTTTCAGAACATCACATTTTTTTATTTTAAATTATAATAGTCAATACTAATAAGGTAATGTATCAAATATTCGATTCCTATACCCTGCTAAACATTTAAATCCAATTAAAATTTGAAAAATTAAGACAATTTCGAAAAATTTGAATTTTAAATGTGGAAAAAAATTTTAATTAAATAAAAGGAACTTATAGGCTTATGAAAATAATTTTTTTTTTTTTAATTTTTGTTATAGTTGTGAACATTGATGATCATAAATCTTCTTTTGATCCTCTTTCCCCCCCCCCTTTTCCCCCCTTTTCAAAAAACTTTCCCTTTTTCTTGTTTATTCGCTTGAAGGCGAACTGAATATTAATAGAATCCAATAAGAAAATCCAACTAATTCTTTTTAATTGAAAAGTCTACTATTACATTTTTGGTTCAGAATGCACTATTTGGTTGAAAATTGTATTTTTTTGTTGAAAATTCAACTATTTTATTCAAAAGTCATCTTTTTTGGTCGAGAATTCAACTGCGTTGTTGAAAATTCATTTTTCTGGGTCGAAAATTCAAATCTTTACGGTAAAAAATTAATCTATTTATATATTGAACTATTTTGTTGGAAATGAATTTTTTTTTAACTGAAAGTTTAATAATTTAATTATTACATTTTTTAGTAAAAATTTATATTTTCCATTGAAAATTGATCTTTTCTAGTTGAAAGTTTATGTATTAGATTGAAAATTCTATATGATTTTGATAGAAAAATCAACTATTTGGTGGAAATTTACTTTCTTGTTGAAAATTCATATTTTTGGCTTGAAAATTTGGTGCAACTATTATTCTTTCTTGACTAAAAAATCGTTCTTGGTTAAAAATTCAACCCTGGTTAAAAATAATTCTACTTTGGTTGAGGATTCTACTATTTTGTTAAAAATTTGGATGAATTTAACTGTTTGAAAATTCGTTTTTTTTTGTAAATTAATTTTTTTAAATAAAGAATATAACTATTCCAGTTTTGGTTGAAAACTTTCTTTTTTGGGTTAAAGTTCAGCTATTCGGTTGAAAATACATCTTTGTAAAAAATGCAACTATTTGATTAAAAAATTAACTATTTTGTTGAAAGTTAATTATTTTGTTAAAATCATCTGTTTTGGTCAAAAAATAAAATATTTTGTTGAAAATTCGTCTTTCGATAGAAACTTCGTCCTTTTGGATAGAAAATTGATCTTTGATAATAGATAAATCATCGTTTTTGATTAAAAATGTATCTTTTTTAAACAAAAATTAATTTGTGGGTTGAAAATTAAATTGTTTTATAAAAAAATCGTTGAAAATTTATCTATTTGGTTGAAATTGAACTATTTTGTTGAAAATTATCTTTTCTGTTGAAAATTCATATTGCTGGGTTCGAAATTCAACCATTTAGTACAAAATTAAAGTATTTGTTTGAAAATTAACTTTTTTCTTAAAGATTCATCTTTTCGGGTTTAAAAGTCAACTGTTTTCTGAAACATTCGACTTGTTTTGGGTTGAAAATTGATATCTTTTGGTTGATAATTCACTATTTTGTTGAGAATACAGTATATTTTGATTTAAAATCTTAGGAATTTAAACCTTTTAATATTAAATTTAATATAGTACCTACATTATTTGTTAACCAAAAATTTATTCCCCTATTTTCGTGAAAAAACACCCTATTTCTCCTGCTCTGAGAGCATTTTGGGCTGTGAAGTCTGAACTAATTTTACACCTCGCCGTTATTTAGTTTTTCAAAATAACAACTCGTAATTTAATTCAGAGACTTTGAAAGGATTTTTTAAAAGTTGAAATTTGTTTATTTATTTAAAATTGAAAGTAACAGAGTGAGTTTTTTACTCAAGTGTGACGTGAAATGCTACCTGTATAATACTTAATACGCGTAGGCGAATCCAAGGTGGCTGATTCCATTCACTCAAACACCTTCGTGTCCGATGTCCATTCATGGTCTTTGGAATATTTACTATATCAAGTCGAGCGTATTATCGTTATCTGCCATACTATACAGGCCGACTAGACTCAAAGACTAGATCTTTCTTTTATACCTTTTATTACCCCCTTCGCGCCACCTGTCCCAGACAGACATTTATCTTTCTCTGGACCTAACCGCAATCTTCTCAAACCATTCAGTCCTTGCATCTTTTCAACAATGGAAGTACAAAATGAAAAATTACCCTTTCAACTCCAAGTATTTTTTAATTTTGATTTACGACAAGCTTAAAATTATGAATGTAGTTTTTAAAAAGTTACTTCTAATTGTAAGCAGAGTTGCAACAGAACCCGACAAACCTGGAAAAGTCCTAAAGTATTGAAAAAGAGCCTGGAAATTTTTATTCCTATTTCTTTTGGAAGTTTGAATAATTATTTTAGTAGTTTTCTGATTATTTTATGAATTCAGGTGGATAGGAATTAATTAAGTTACGTTCTAACAATTTGAATAAGCGCGGGCACCTGGTACTTTTTTTACTATATTAAAAAAACTGTGTTTAAAATAAAGTCACAGTCGAATAGCCTTTTAGAATTTGTATTTATTAATAATTTTATGCACAATGTCAGCGAAAATAACATACACGCCTATTTTTTGAGCTTTAGCTAAAGTTAAAGGCAAAATGTCAATTTAATAAAAATATAGTACAAAACCGACGAGAATTTGCTAGGTGGTGATTCTCGATTCGTCGAGATCACCGCTCGGAATTCAACATCTATAAAAATCGTGATAAATAACTATAGCAAAAATAGCACACTTATTACATGTTTCTTATTTTGATTGTCTAATTATGAAAATATTAATAAGTTCATTTGGGATTTTATATAAGATGGTCTTAAAAGACATTCTGGAATTATGAGTTGTTGCGCAGCTGTTTGCAATTTACAATTCGCCAACTTGTTTAATTTTAAATGTTTACAGTTAAAACTCATAATATTTTCAACAGCTTTTTGAAATAGGTCTTTCTTGAAGATTTGCAATTTAAGATCCTTCAATTTTGAATTTGTATAATTTAAAATTATGCAAATTTGAATGTTTTTTTTTAAATAGTTCAATTTTTAATTTTACTATTGAAAACTCTTCAATTTTAAAAATAATGTATAAATAAAAATTCTTCAATTTAGATGATTCTGTAGATTCTGCAGATACAAAGTCAAATTTTCAATAGGTACTTAATCTTCCAAATTGAAGAAATTCAGAATATAAATCATCAAAAATCAAAATTATAGCATTTTTTAATTACATAACTTAAAACTTGCATAAATTGCATTATTGTAAATTTTCAACATTCAAAACTGTTCAGTTTTAAAGATGTGTATATAAATATGATATAAATATGATTTTGAAGATCAAAAGTCAATAAAATGTTAATCATCAAAATTATATCATTTTTAATTGTAAAACTCAAAATTGGCATCTCTTGTAAGTGTAAATTAAAAAATGAACAAACTTAAGTTTAAAGATTTAGAATTCAAAATTTCTGCAATTTTGAGGAGTTACAATTGAAAAATTTTCAATTTTAAATATGTATAAATAAACATTCTTAAATTTGAATGAGTTTGATAATTTTGGAAATCAAAATTCAAATGGTCAATTCTCTATCTTCCAAATTGAAGAAATGTCTCATGTAAACTGTAAAGCTTAAAATGTACAGAATTTTTAATTGTAAAACTTAAAATTTGCAGGATTTTTAATTTTGTGTAAATTTCTAAAATGAAAAAATGGTTAATTTTTAAATACTT
>CAKNWT010160439.1:0-14511 GCA_932066315.1 Andricus coriarius
CGTTTGCACGGGGGGGGTTGGGGTATGAGGTGAGCGCACGGAACGGTGGTATCTCTTACGAATTCATGAGTTAATTTGGAACCTTTTACTAGAATTAAATATATTTTTCTTTATTTATGTTTAATTAGACATATTTTAACCAATATTGGTAAAAAGCTCCGTAAAAAACTCATATCGTCCCTTTACAGCAACCCTGAAATATTAATTATTCCCGGAGCGGCACGTGTGCAATTCGCATTTTGTAAAGATTTGGACTCACGATTAGAAATTCAAAAACGCAGCAGTGGAAAACGGGAAAGAAACGAATGTTTTAAAAATATTATATGTATAAATATTTCAACCCTTTGCGGATTTTATAGGATCTCCGGCGCGCTGAATGAATGGGAGAAATGCGCACAGTGATACGTATAGTGAATATGTACGGCAACCGTCCACAAAGGGTTAACTTATATATACTTACATATTCATGTTTTGTTACGTAGGTGTATTGATACATTCAGAAACTGAGCAACCACAAAGAGGAGTACATAATACAGTTATTTTTACAATGACAGTATCCTGATGACCAGTTCTTTTTACATGTGCACTGTCAAATCAATCATCAGGAGCGTATTTTATACGCATAAGAAGCGGCTGAAGTTCGTTGTCATCTCCTTTGATGAATCCGAATTGCTTTAAGTCGACGGGTTCAAAAAGAGGAGTTGTGGGGTTCAACCAAATATATATATATGCTGAAACTCGATCCAAGTGAAGGGCCAGTGAATATGATCTGCAGGGAATATTTTGAAAATTTGTAACAGCGGTGACAAGATTTCGAGATAAAATTCGGAATCGAGCATCATTGGCATTTACTCCTTCCTTCTTGATAAGCATCAGATACAATTTTTCTAATTCTTTTTCTTCATGGTCTGCTAGAGGTTTGCCATTTCCCAAGGATCGAAGGATCCGTATGGTTACGGGTAAGGCGGCTACTTCTAAAGCTCTCTTCTTAGAACTGATTTTACTAGTTGTGTCACATCCAGTAAGAGCACGCAAAGCAGGTAAAATTTCTTAAACATCCTGTCCCAAGGAATTTACAGCTAAATGACATCCTAGCATTCTTTTTTATTAGCTCAGTTTACTTCAGTTGTATATGCCAAGTACAAAAACTTCGCTGTCAATACTATGCATAATAATCTCACACCCTGACTGGCATGCATGTGGGGCATGACAAAAGAGTCGAGTATCAGCTTCTGAATGATTCGAATTCAAATCAAATACTTCGGACGGACCGATGGTCTTATTACCAGATACTTCATAACATAGCGTCCCATTTCCGAATCCACCTGCGAGATACAACTCATCTTCTTTTTGAAGTCTCACATTCGTAAGTCCGAAATTGCATAAAAAGGAAACAAGGTTCTGCTTATTCCAAAAAGAAAAAATGCTTTTATTAAAGAAAAACATTGATATAATCCACAGTAAATAAAGGTGTACAAAATTATGATCACCAAAATTTTGGAATATGTATAAATATATTATTCCAATAATTCAAGCGAACCGAAGTAGTCCTAATACCTTTTGTTTGACATGAACCCTTTTTACTCTTTGGGAATTCTCGTATTAGCGCTTGCAATACGCAGTTCATTCGAGGATATTCCATCAGATTTCAGTGAAGCTTCAATATACGTAATAGAAAGGTCAAATAACGGTCAAATATCACTTCAAATCTTGTGGAATGAGTAGCAGATGCAGAATTTGTCACTGCCTTAAAAAAGCAGTTGCAATATAACCAAAGGTGCCGTATTTTTTCAATTGTATTGTGTGAACAAAGCCCATGCCATCGAAAATGTGAATGACTTGGTTAGTGCCTCTCAATGCTTCGCTAACAGGTTTAGTGCGCTGAGTCCGATTTTCGGTTTCTTGAGTAAGTGACGATTTGTTTGCCTTTCTTAGTAAGCCACATTTAGTAGCAAGTGCTTGAGGATATGGCATTAACTCATATGTTGCAAGAGTTTCATATCAATATCGGCGTTCTTTTGCAAGCATCATCATTTGTTGAGCACTAGTTATCTCCTTGACATTTGCATCCTCATTCGTGGTAATTTTTCTTTGAACATGCAGATCTACTTGACGAAGCGAAATTTTTTAACTGTACCTTGGTCATTTTATTAAAAACCCCTTTGTTTTTTTTTCACAAGACGTTCTTGTACGAATTCTTCAAAAAGTTTTTCGCCACTTTCTTTTAATGAAAGAAGGGAACTGTAGACTTCAGGTGAAAGTAGTGATCCATCAACTACGTTTCGCAGTGTGGTCTTATTATCTTCAGGTACTACAAATTGATTCTCACGAGAACAAATACCCTCTATTAAAATGCATACATCCTTATGATCCTGTTTTATACGACTAGGGCTCCATTCTTTATGGCTGTCAGACTCAGTATCACCAGTAGGATCATTATCAAGGTTTCAAAACTCTAAAAGAGCATTTTAATACCCTAGCTTCAGTGGATACAATAAGATCCATCGCTGCATTGCTCCTTCCCCTCGAGTTAACCCTATAACTCTACCACTTACTCTCGAGGACCTTATTTGCGACTGTTCAAGGGCTTGATCACACGCAACTGAATTACAAATACGTGGCACCCTCTTAACTGAAAGCATCCCCCGTTTCAAGTCCTCTTTAGCACACTCTGGTATGTGTACCATATCTTGAAGATACAGTGTCACTCCTTTGGCGTAATTGTAATGGTCCATCGAGAAAAAAATTGCAACATTTTTCGAAGTGTTCGAAAATACAGCTGAAGATTAACACTTCTACTTGCCTTAATAGAATGAAGCAAAATTTCAACCATTTCGCAATAGTTCTTGTGAAAGTAGAAATTTTCATTTTCCTCGCTCCTGCGAATAAGAAAGTTTTCGAAATGCTGTAAAAAAGGCTCCAGTTTCTGTTAACAGTTCTCGTAGGCTAGTAAAAATTCTTCTCGATTTCTATCCACAAAGTTTTCTCTTAAGCTATTCAGTTCATCGCTATCTTGGAAAAAATGTAGCCAACATTCTCCGTCAGTACGAAGAAATTCTTGTAACTGAGAGTTCGTAAAGCCTCGTACATAAGCTTGTGTGCTCTTACTCCATGATTATAATTTAAAAAAATTCTCACCTGCATCGTATTTGGTCCATATACTGGATCATTTACAGCATCTGCAGTTTCAGTCAAAATGACTTCCAAGCCGAAACCTTGTATATATTGCCCTATGCACCGCAGACAGTTCTTGTCTACGTGGAATAAACCGATTCGCAGAAGAAGGGTATCAAATTCCGTGGTAAGCATCTGTATGATTTTCGCAATTAAATATATAGCCATGTCTGTAGTTAAGACACAATATTGCTGTTCCATTTGATTGCAAATTACCAAGAAATTTGTCATTAATGTATAAACGTTATCTCTGGTAACTGCTGGAAGAGGAATCAATAGACAAAAGATAACGTTTGACACCGGGTTATTATCCTGTGTTAAAATTTTCTGAAATGGTGTCAATCCAGGGATGGCCTGATCGACACGGTTTATTTTTTCATCGGTTAGTTCGAAACACCTTCTGCTAAGTATCCATATAATTTCTGCACTATGGCGGTCATCAGCAGTATTTTCTAGGTCTGTCAAACTTTTGAACTCTCCAACTGCTCCTGGTTTTTCGTGAGGAAATTGAAAACTTTGTATTAATTGACACGGCAGTGTTTCGACAGACAATTTTCGTGCTTCAGGAGGAGCAGGATAACGAGGCACCATGGTTACGACACCATGTTGTTGGTATAAAACCATCGCTGTTACATGCGTTGATTCTCTTCCACTTAGATTTTCTTGAAGAAAATCGTTAATGTCTATTGAGCCGCGTAAGAAAAACGATGAATCTATCATAGCGTTTGATGGTAAAGGTACGCTTTTGTCTCTCGCTTCCCACAGCATTGTCTGAAATGTAGAGGCCATAGATAGATGTTTGGGTGTCTTTTTACCCATTATGGCATAGTAAAAATCCATGAAAAATGATTTAGCTTTCCTCAGAGTACATTCTTTTAATGGACGTCCAGTAGAGCTCAACATGGACCGCATGAATGTAGCCCAGCTGGGAGATAATTCAGTATTTTTTTAAAATTGCCGATCTCGCGAAATCTTTTGATTTCGGTTAACTCAGAAAGCCGTTTCGATGACTAGGTAACTTCAGAAGCTTTATAATTAAATTTCTCGTGAATATCTTTAACTAACAATTTAAAAGCTTTATCCAAAACATCACTTGGAACAACAGAAAAAGGTCGCCCTCTGGTATTCAGAGAAGATCCTTGTAGTATGGCGGTTAGTGAACGATATTGGGACCAACCTTGCATTTCATTCTAGAGCATTGAGAATTGGCACATTTGTAGTATATAACTCCAGCTTACTTTTAAAAAGTGGAAACAGGGTTGCGACCCCGGGAGAGCAGCGATATAGCGGGTTGCCTACCTGCCAGGGGTATATCTCAAAAACTTAACAAATCTTCCGGTTCGGTGAGTTCTATTGGCCGGGATCGATCCCCCACTTGACATTTCACAATTTAAGGCATATGTCGACCTTGGCGGCGGGTTGCGGAAGCGGATCGCCTACCTTTCAGGGTCACACACAGAAAATACCGAAATCACAGTGTTTGTATTAAAATTTCTTGCACAACTGATATATCTGCGGCATTTTTTGAGGAAACTACATCCTATTAAACTAAAAACCTAATCATTGATAAAGAAATATGCATCCATATACTTCTTGCCGTCTGCTGCGTGCCGTCCCAGTAAAAAGAAGCTAATTGAGGCGAATTGCGGCAAATTAACATATTCGAATACGCCCGAATTTGCCCGAATTGCGCTTTCCGATTCGTTTAAAAGAAATGAGCCAGCGTGAATTGAATTGCGTTTCAATTCGTTTCAATTGGGGGTCAAGGTCATTTCGAACAAAAATAATAAAAATTGCATGCCTCGAGAATTGAACCAGCGATCCTAAGTGTAAAAGTCCAGAGGACTTACGGATTCGAATGAATAGCCCAGCCTTTAACTGTATTCGCGCTGACGAATTCAGGCGAATTGGAGCTGGACTTTAAATCTTGCGAATTAAAATGAATTGGCTGACACTGAAATTAATTCGTGCTGACGCATTCAAATTAATAACGTCCCATAAAAATTGTCGCCAAATTCGGGCCAATAGCAGATTTTAAAATTAAATTACTTATTTCCGAATTAACAAGAATTCACGACCTGCTCCAATTCTAGATTTCGCAAAGCGAGATTTACGGAGCCCTTTCAAGAATTCATCTTAATTCGCCTCAATTAGTCTCTTTTTACTGGGATATGTTCTTCCCTGTCCGAAGGCCAACCCAAGGGCCTGAATACTGGCGAAGAGAGTCAACGTTGTTGACTGCTAGAGTTATGTTCGAGAGACCTGACGGTGACAGCCACACATATTAAAGGAATTAGGAAGCTAGTCATGGGATCGGACTACTTTCTATATGACAGTGATACGGATCTTCCTCTTCTACTGGGGTGCGATGCTAATTCCCACTATACTTTGTGGGTCAGCCCGGACATGAACTCAAGCGGTAATAATCGATTAGAATACCTGATCACTACTAATTTATATATTATTAACACGGGGAGTGCCCCGGCGTTTCGTAACTCGGTCAGGGAGGAAGACATCCACATCTCCCCCTGTACCACTTGTTTTAGAGACAATTTCAAGAAGTGGAAAGTCTCAAACGAACCTATTCTCTCAGATCACGCACAGATAGACTTCGAGTTGGAATCCTTTGTACCCGCGGGCCCTAAGTGGGCCAGAAATCCAAGAAGAATGGGCTGGGACCAGTTTTTCAAGGCAGTAAGGAGTGCACTCTCGGAGGTACCCAGGTCAATTAGAGACGTGGACACCCAGGTGATGGCAGTCAAGATTTCCACGGAGGCCATCAAATTAACTGATGAAATTAATTTTGAACCCACAAGATTTCGAAAGGCTTGGGACACAAAATGGTGGAACGAAAAAATCGAAGAGCTTCGCAGAGAAACCAAAGAGAGGTTTAGACGTACCAGTACTGGCAAAATGGATGAAGTATGGACTTTCTTTACGACGATGAGGAATGAATACAGGGTTGCAGTACGTAAGGCGAAGCAAGAAAGCCGGACCAACTTTTGCACAGACATCGAGAAAGGAGGAGAGTCAGCTGGACTGGACAAGCTGCTCTCTCAAAACCCGGAGGCTATTCTTGGCACCCTAAAATTACCCGACGAAGGATACTCAGCGTTAATCGAGGAGATATTGGCTCACCTGATCAAGGCACATTTTCCGGGCTTCAAAAGGAAAGAGCCTTTAACTACTCCTTCAAAGAGGTGATCAGGGCGACCATGATTGCACATGGTGTGTCTATTGCAGTCGTGGAATGGACTTGCCACATGTTGGCCAACAGGATTGTAATGACGACGAAGGGTGATACCAATTTAATGTGGAACCGTTGACTCGGGATGTCCACAGGGAGGCGTTTTATTGTCCCTGCTGTGGTACTTCGTAATGGATGAACTGCTTTATCGGCTCACAAGTCAGGGCTACCACGTTATAGGCTACGCGGACGAGATACTGGCTATCGTGCGCGGCCAGCATCTGGATGCGCTCTTCGGAGTAATGCAGCAAGCACTGGGTATAGTGGATTCTTGGTGCAAGAAGACTGGATTATCGGTCAATCCGAGTAAGACAGATGCAGTTGCATTCACTTGGCGCTTTAAGTGGGGAACCAGGAGTACACTGAAATTGGTAGGACAACAACTGGAAATCAAAGAAGGAGCTAAATATCTAGGAGTCATCCTAGATCAGAAACTGTCATAGAACGAGCGTCTGGAAAACAAGTGAAAAAAGCTAGTAGTAACTCTATGGCTCTGAAGAGAGCCATAGTGAAAAGCTGTGGCTTAAAGCTGGAGCCACTTATGTGAATCTACACAGCGATCCTGCGCACCAGACTAATCTACGCGACGGTGGTCTGGTGCAGCAGGGTCGAACTGTCCACTGTAAAGTCGCGTCTGGAAAGAATCAGTGGACTGATTCTAAGACGCGTCACTGGTGCCTCGAAATCGAGACCCACAATGGCATTGGGGGTACTAACAAGGTCGGAGCACTTCCATCTCAATATAACCATGGCGGACCGGCCGAACGCAAGCATTACGCCACAGCGTAATGCTAAAGTAATGCTAAAGTAATGCTAAAGTAATATGGCATTATAATTATTGAAAGAAGCAAAACAAATATGTAAACTGTTGAAACTATAATAATACGTTACAATTTACGTTAAATGGTCATGCCGTAATTGCAAAAAGTTGCTTTTTCAGCGTTAAAAACTGAAAAAAAAACCAAGTGGCTGTCATTGAAGTCGGGCCCCTGCATCTTGGCAACTCGCTCGAAGCCCACGTTAGCAGACTGCAATGACAGCCACATTATTTTTTCATTTTTGAACAGTGAAAAAGAAACTTGTTGCAATTACGGCATGAACATTTAACATAAATATTAACGTATTATTATAATTGCAACAGTTAAAATATTTATTTTGTTTCTTTTATTAATTAAAATTCCATATTACTTTAGCATTTCTTCAGCATTAATTTAGCATTACGCTGTAGCGTAATGCTTGCGTTCGGCCGGTCCGCCAGGGAAGGCCGTGGCTGCGAAGGCGGCTTGGAGATTAAATACGGCGTAGGGCGAAAGGATCTCTACGGCAGTGCGGATCCCAACCGACATCGCGAGTAGGCCGACCCTGAGCATGCTCAAAGATAAAACAACCACTCGCTATCTCTTCGACAAAAAGTATCGTGTTAGTCTATCCACGCAGGAGGATTGGGTTAACGGAAAAGCACACCTGTCCATTATGGGGCGATTGGTTTGCAGATGGCTCCAGAAATAAGGAGAAGGGAGAAGCTAGTGTATATCGCTGAAGGATGGGAATGGGCTTCACAATTCCCATGGGGTCCTACGCCACAGTTCCGCAATCTGAGATTATGGCCATGCTCCAGTTTCGTATTTTCGTAAATTTATGACATTATTTTCTCATTCGCTATATAAATAAATTAATCTTTAAATAAAATTAAACTATCATTGACTTGACGACTGAGAGTTAGTGAATAGACCTTCTCTAAATAGTTGTTTACAAAAGAGGAACAACTTATGACTTATGATGTAAATTATGACATTTTTCATAAAGCAGAGGTGAAGTTCCATCAAAAAATGCCGCAGGTATACCAGTTGTGCAAGAAATTTGGATAGAAACACTGGTTCCGGTATTCTCTGTGCCTTCCCCTGAAAGGTGGGCAACCCGCTTCCACAACCCATCACCATGGTCGGCATATGTCAAGTACGGGGCCGATTCCAGCCCATAGAAATCACCCAAACGGACGATTAGTTACGTTTTTGAGATCTACACATGTTACGTGGGCAAGCCGCTATGCCGCTGCTCTTCTGGGGTTGCAACCTTGTGTCCACTTCTTAAAAGTAAGCTGGGGGCATATACTACAAATGTGCCAAGTCTGAATGCTCTAGAATAAAATGCAAGGTTGGTTTGACTAACCTCCGTACTATTGGGAATGAGGACCAGTGTAGTTTATAAGATACCATCTATGGTATCGAATTTTGAATGCAGACATGTCTTCAACCGTGTTGCAGACTCCTAACAGTGTAAAAACTGCATTTTGATTCGTTTTTGCTGCATCAAGAAGTTTTGTGGCGGCTCCTTTCTCAGAAATGAGAAACAACTGTTTAGAGCCTTTTTTAGATTTTGATTGCAAATTATGCATATAATTTTTCTTTTATTCGCTAAAGCAGGTTTTCTATTTGATTTTCGCCTTACTTCACCAGCTAAACCTTTTGCCATAAAAGTAAAAACATTCAAACAAAAACTTCTACCACATTTACCGCGGGGCTGAACAAATTCTAATAGCAAGTGCTTTCATATGGGATATTCTGGTTGATTACTTATTATGATTATGGATATACATGCACCTTTTAATTAAACTTGGTTAAGCTATCCAATAATCGAACAGTAATATAATTTTAACTAACGTGGGGTCCCACTTAACGTACTTCTTTCTTGATTTTCCTTTGAGAGTAACAGAAACTTCTCCCTCCGCTCTATTTTCTCCTCACTTACGTACGTTGAGAAATACATTTTATGCCAAGAGAAATTTTGAGTTTCATTGAATGTTGGAATAATCATTGGAAACGCTAATCCTGATCATCCTCTCTTTCCGCAGCTTTCTTAATCATTTCAAAACTGCCTTTTTGCGGCTTACAAATTATGTTTTCTGACTTTTCACAAAACAGACACTGCACTTCACTTTTATTGATTTGATGACACTTTTGTCTTAGATCCACTGACATTATGCAAATGCATTATCCAGTATCTCTGAAAATACTAGGGCAAAGCTATAATATCAAAGCAACAAGAAGCGGACGCGCTGAGATTGGTTTCTTCTCGCTCGTGGGCTCGAAGCTACTAAACTCTGAGGATTATTCCCAATTATTATTATTATTGTCGGTTTAATTCGAAGAAAAATTATATCAAGAAAAAGTTAGCTCTGATAGATATATTCTGAAAACGGTATACTTAGCTATATGGTATGGCTATGTGGTCACGAAATTGTTTATTGTTTATGTAACTGGAGTAGGAACGAGCAGACATGTGATAATCGAAAGATATTCTTAAAGAATATTTGATATAAGAAAGACGTGCCTTCTGAGTACTCTTAAATAATACTTACGTTTTTATTTGATGTTAAGTAAAGTGTTATTTCTCACAACCTATTTCCTAGAATCATAATTTTTTTCGAAATTATTGAAAAAAATTGCTCACGCTATATCGAAATTATTTTGTGAATGACCCAATAAGAACGGCATTTATTTGGAGAATAGCCTTGCGTAACCAAACTGTGTGCATATTTCACTTATTTCACTGCATCACTGTATTTCACCCAATTAATTCAGCGCGTCGGAAATCCTATAGCATACGCAAAGGGTGACCAATATTTCTACATCTAATATTTTAAGAAACATATGTTTCTTTCCCATTTTCCACTGCTACGTTTTTAAAATTCTAATCGCTAGTCCAAATTTTCACAAAATGCGCATTGTACACGTGCAGCTCTGGGAATAATTAATACTTCAGGCTTGCTGTAAAGGGATGATATGAGTTTTTTACGGGGCTTTTTACCAAGATTGGTTAAACTATGTCTAATTAAACATAAATGAAGAAAAATATATTAACTGATTAATTCGCAAGAGACACCGTTGTTCAGTGCGCTCACCCCCCATCCCAACCCCCCGTGTGAGCGCACACTATCAGAAGCTGGCACCCTGCATTTTTTTATTATCTAGGACCACCTGAACATGAATCCGAAGAGAAACTGCGTTACACTATTTATGCATGCTCAATCTTCCTAAGTTCCTGCACTACACATCGACTGCCCAAATTAAGAACCTCTTATGACCTACCATAACCTACCAATATCGTTTTTAAACTTTTTAACCAAATTATTTTCCATGTTCATATAAGAGGATTTTTTCAAATTGTGAATATAAAAGTACTGAATTTGTTGTAATTGCTCGCGTCTGTCAGACGCGTGGATTATCTATTGACAAACTTTTGATAAGCATTCTCGATTTATCAATAAGAATCAATAACAATAAGATTTTCTGTAAAACAGAAACATAAGCTTGAAAAATATTGAAAGATTCTATTTTTTCATTTTTTAAGGGAAAAACCTCCCTCTATGAGGAAGCAAATTCATTTGATACCTATGCGCAATGACATTTGCCAGAAGCTTGATGCGTTTTGGAAAAGCACAGGTAATTTTAAAACGCCACATTTTTATATAATTTTTTGGAAATCACGTGACTTTTGTTTTAAATTTTTTGCATCACATTGATCAGTTCAATACCTCGGGAGCAAGTTTTATGTTTTATTTTTAAAATGTGAATTACAATTTCAATCGACGTTAAACATCCAGTGCCATACGCCTTCACCTGAAGCTGCAAATTATTCTTCACTTTTTTTTTAACAAGGAGTGATTATATTGAAGTAAATTTTGTTCTATGCAATTAACTAATTCAATGACTTGAAATTAAATTTGAATTTTGTTCTAAATTGGGAAATACGCGTTTAATTTATATTCAAAGTATGTGGCTTGCCAAAAACGACGAGTTACATAAAGTCAAAATTGATCGTTGGTTTTAAAGCTTATGAATCCACATGATTTTTTAACGTAATTTCTGTCTGATTATGTCCTGAAAATTTTGATTTTTGTGGATTGGCCCTTCATGGTGGTTTTTTATCCTTACATCTTGAATAGTCTCCATAGGTTACATAATTTTTTCAATTTAGCGAACTCGAATCTACAGCACGTTTATACAATTTAAATTAAATCATTATAAGCTTAGATAAAAAGGTCTTTGATCTATAACGAGTTAAAAATTTATTCAAGCTTATTTTTCTTTTATTGATTCAGGACAAATGTAATCTGCCATACTTTCATTTTTTATATGCGATGCCCGTGCTAAATACATGTATATATTCTATTCGCGAACGAAGTGCATTCAGTTTCAGTATTGGTGTATAAATGTGATGGCTTTCAACTTCTGGAAAGTTTGACATGACCAGCGAGGTTTCGAATACGAGATTAAGGATTCTACTCTTTCAAACTGCAAATACGTTACTCCCAAAGCACAAAATAGGATATGAACTCTTCATTCCTTTGATGTCTGTCACTGCAATCGAGTTGAATTGCGTGTGGCGTTTAATTATACGTATTGCTTGTGCATGTTTGAATGACGAAGGCATCTCTTGAAAAAGCATTTGAGTCATGCGCTGCGAACATTATAGACCTTATGTCTGCATTGTACATTGTGCAGCTAGAATCCTCGAACGATATTAAACGAAAATACATTAGGTCAGCATATGTATCATTTAGAAGTTATTTTTCTTAGTTATTACAATGGCGATAGCAAATTTTTTTGTAAGCAGCAGTGAATTTTAAGATAATTGAACAAAACGTTTTCAAAAGAAAAGAGAAAGTTAGTACTGTACAATTAAATCTTGGTAGTTTTTAATAGATCAGCGTTCTGATAAAAGATATGAAATCAATTTTATCTTAACTTTGAAGCCGACCATAAGAAATATTTCACTAATTCCCAGACAGAACTCTACTATAACGACCTGCGTTGTCACAACAAGTTCGGATTATCGTAATGTCCGTTCGGATGAGGTGGATTTTTTTTCTAAAATATTCGAAAGTATTCTGTGAAAAAGATCCTCTTTTGCTCCACTAGATATCAAATCTGCAGGCCTCCAGATTTTCGGTCGATTGCTCTAATCCCTAAGCTACTAGAGAGATATACCGACTTGATCATAATACAGATAACTTGAAAATCTAAATTTGCGTTGCGATTCCCACCATGAGAGCGTAATTTTGTGACAAAAGAATCATTCTCAATGTCTTTATTAGCTTAGGGGTCATCTCTTTAAATCTAAATTAGTGAAATTTCACTGATTGATGTGAAATTTCACTAACTCAATTAGAGAGAAGTCGGTCACTAAAGATTAGTGTTTACTAATTGAAGAGTGGAAATTTACTAATTAAATACTGAAAATAAACTACTTTTCAGTGAAAAAATGAATATTTTTAAAGTAAATATAAATTGAAAGGAAATGATTAAAAATGGTAAAATACGACCAAATAACTTTATTATAAATTCACGTAAGCTTTATTGACAATAAAACGGAAAATTCCAAAGCAAAAAGTACAGGTAAAAGGAACAATAATGTGATGTACAATGCAATACGCAACCGTAATAAAAAGGAAAATTCCAATAAAAAAATGTCACTCAAGTAAAAAAATAATACGAATTCAGTAATTGACTGAATTATATAAATATCACGGAGTGGAATGTGATGTGCAACCTTTTTGACCTTAAAATTAAATTTCATCCTCAGATTCAGGGTCATCAACATGATTACTTTCTGATGTAATGGTATGTGCTCTATTGAGAGTGATGTTTAATTACTTGAATAATATATTGAGAGCATTAATGGGGTTGGAGTTTTTGTGAATCTGAAATATGCGAACATCGCCTTGAATAAAATAAGAATCTATCGCCTGACCCTTTACGCAAATAATATAAGGCTCAACGGCGTCTTTTCTTTCTTTCGCACTTCCTTAAAAAAAAATTAATATTCGACCCTTCCGGTAGTACGCGAAGAAGATTTGGGCCTGGAATGGTAGTCTTTGGTCGATAAAAAAATTACTTAATGCAAATTAATAACCTTTTTAATATTTCTGGACGAAGTATCCTTATTTGTCTTCGATTTTGTATTTCTTTTTCCCGTAGAAAAAATTGAAGTAGGGAAAATTTCTGGCAACATAACGAGTCCTCTCAGACTCTCTGTAACATTAGATAATAATTTGTGAGTTATTATTAAAATATTTTAGAAAAACAGCAGAGAACATAAAAACCTACTGTTTTTTCTTATAATCGTCGCTCCCTCAAGAATATATATTTCGTGAGTATTGCAGTATTGGTTACTTATGGGAGTGAAATAAGTAGGAAATGTCCCTAAGAAATCAAGAAACCAAATGCGAAGAAATTCAAAACTCACCATATAACCATCGAAATCAAGCAAGCGATGATACATATCAAGAATTTCCGATATGGAAGGACTTACCTACTTTTGTTACGTTTCTCGACAGAAATCGCCAGGAAAAGCCATAAAACCTAATCCCTTTTATACTTCCCAGGTTATTCATATTATTTATTTTAATTTATTCATGCATATTTTCTGAAAATTTTGTCCGTTTTGACGTATATCTTTCTCTTTGCAAGATACATTATATTTATCCTAATTTTAAATTATTATGTTCTTTTGTAAATCATCAGCTGAAAGAAGTTGAGCATGAGCCGATAAAGTAGTAGGAGTAATTGTAGGTTTCAATTTTCTATATTTTTTTATCTTCTGGCAACTTCTTGCGAGCACTTATCAGTCGAAACTCAATGAATCCGATACCGATTCTTCTATCGAAGTAGTGTACCTACAAATAGATAATTCGTAAGTACAATAAATCATGATAATATAAAATAAACAGAGTTACCATCAAATACCAAGTTCGAAATTCCCTTGTCTAATCGCCAAATTTTTTAATTTTAGAACGCCTAACTAAATGCAACCCACCTTACTCCGTGTTAGCTAAGCTGCCGCAGTAATTTATAAGCAGGCGCATTAGTAGTTTTTCTCTAAGTTTGAATCTAATTTAAGGGCGGAAAACCTATAGGGCGTAAGTGCCATTTCCGAAATTTTACGGGGCGACGAAAAAACGTTCGGAATACGTTGTATTTAGTACCAAAGGGTGCGTGATGTTTTTTTGACGTAAATCTAGTGTAGATCTATGTCCTTTGTGAATTTTATCCCGTTACATAAAAAAATCAAGGCGCCAACAATTTTTT
>CAKNWT010160553.1:0-13212 GCA_932066315.1 Andricus coriarius
ATTTGGAATTAAAACCCTGACTTTTGACCTTCAAAATCATTCAAGTTTAAGAATTTTTATATACAATTCATTAAAATTTAAGAGTTTTAAGGCAGGATTCTACTTTCGAACGCGCGAAAAAGTGCTATTTTTGTAATGTTTTTTTTAATATTCAGAAACATATTGATGTAGTGTTTGTAATGCTTAATAAATATACTCTTGAAATACATTTAAAAAATTTTTTAGCTTATTTTATGCGATCTACATATATACATTTAAATGGCACTTTCTCAAAACCACGTTTTTCACCGCTTGTTAAAAAAATCTCCGAAACTACCAAATCGATTGGTCTGCAATTTTTACCACATATTCTATACGTATACATCAACCGGTAGTAGTAGATTTATATGAAAATTATTATTTTTACTATTATTTTTTTGCAAAAAATAAGCGAAAAAAAAAAAAATTTTGATTTTTGTTAATTGCCGTCATTTTTTTTTGTGTGCTTGTAAATGAAAAAATCTGCTACCATAAATTGATGTATATGTATAGAACATGTAATGAAAATTTTAGACCAATCTATTCGGCAGTTTCGGAGATTTTTTTAACAAGCGGTAAAAAACGTGATTTCGAGAAAGTGCCATTTAAATGTATATAGAGCCCATGCAATAAGCCAAAACAACTTTTTAAATATATTTTTAAAATACATTGATGAAGCATAATAAACCCTACATCAATATCTTTTTTAATGTTTAAAAAAAAAATTTACAAAAATAGTATTTTTTACGCACGTTATAAAGTAGAATCCTGCCTTGAAGTGCAACTCTTCAAAATTGTAGAAATTTGAAGTGAAAATCTTTAAAATTTGAGAGATTTTAATTTGGAATATTCACAAATCATCAAAATTCAAATTTCTTTATTTATACATCCTTAAAATTGAAGAGGTTTCAATTGCAAATCTTCTAAATTGAACTATTCAAAAAAAATGTTCCAAATTGAACTATTAAAAAAAATGTTCTAAATTACAAACCTTTAGAATAAAAATATTTAAAATGAAATAATTTGCAATTGTTTATTTTCAAAATTCAGAAATATACAATTGTAACCCCTTGAAATTGCAGATCTTAGAATTCTAACTTTTTTTAAAATGAAAATGTTTTATTCCTAAAAATTGATTCAAAATCATCCAAACTAAAGAATTTTTATTTATAATATTAGAATTAAAGAATTTTAACTTATTATTCTTCCAAGTTGTAGAAATTTTAATTACAAAAATTTAAAAATTGAAGATATTTTAATTTCGAAAATTTAAAAATCATCCAAATCTCGGAATTTTTATTTATATATCTTTAAAATTAAGCAGGTTTTACTTGTTAATTTTCAAAACTGAACTATCCCAAAACAAATATTCCAAATTACAAATCTTTAAAATATAAATAAAATATTTCAAGATTTTAAAAAGTTCGTACTAAATAAATAAATTATACAAAATATTAAATTTTTTGAACGGCCATTATAGGATTATATGAAATACTTTAGAGTTGGGGATATTATTATAAAAAAATTTTAAAATGTAACAAATACTACAACATTTTTTGTAAAATAAATAGTGTTATTTGTTTACGAAATAAATAAAAATATAATTTTAGATGATTTTCTTAAGGATTTATGTACTATTTTCATTTATAATACCAGGGAATTAAACTGATCCATTCACCTATAAAAAAAATTAATTAATCGGTAGCAAATTTTTCCTCTAGATGAGTTTTCTTCTTCTCCTGTAAAAAAAATTTGATTGGACTTGGCACTGTTTAAATTTCCCCACTTCAAGTAAAATTAAATTAAAATTGCATGAAAACCGATGTACCTATTTCAATATCTATTTTAATTTTTTTTTTTAATAATTATACTTTATAGCACTTCCAATCTAAGCATGCATTTGAAGTTGATAATCAGGCAATGAAAATAAGAAACATGCATTAAGCGCGCTATTTTTGCTAGTATCTAATATTTAGGTACTATATATTTTTAACCCATATCCTAGTTTTCCTACTCGTTTAATTTTTACCTAAAGCGAATCGAGAATGTTGAAGTAAAACTGAAACATTCAACGAGTATTTCAGATTACACATTTGCATACATATGTATGTCACGAAACAGTGTTAAGAAAATCGAATATATTGAGTGACTGAAGATGGGATATAAGTATTTCCCGGAAATGAATTTGCATAAGATACTATTATTTTCGCAGAAAATTCTATAGATTCTTGGCACGGAAGTATGCTGACAGAAATTGGTTACATTCAAATTGGCGACCTATTGTGGGATTCGGGGACGATAAGACAGTAATGAAAGTAAAATTGCTACTCCACTTTTTTAAATCTATACATAGCTACAAATTTCTTTGTATGTATATTGATGAGCTATTATTACCATACTGACATGTAAGTTTTCTTTTTTACAACCACTGATTTCAAATTGTTATACAACATTTCTGTTACTAGATTATCTATACTTCAATTTAGACCACTTAACTTAACAATTTTCACAAACTGCTCATTATAGCCCAGTAGCCAGTAACACTTGTGTATGTACTTATAGTGTCACTCAGTACCTTTGCTTGAAAGAGTTTAAACATTTTTCTTTTCACATTTTTCATACCATAAACCATTTTAAAATGAGAGCGTTATAAACAGTTTTATTTGTTCTAAAATTGACATATTTGCAGACAGTTATCACAGGATCTATCCAGACCCTAAAATTACGAAAAAAGGCTAGTTGCATTTCTAGACACGTATATCACACAGGAAAAAGAAATTTTCCGATTAAATTGAAATCTTTTCTTATTCACAAAATTAAAAAACGGCATTTTTTGGCAACTATGCATGTAATATTGCAACATAGTATTTCAAAGAGGCCGCTTTTTTTAATTTGTATTTAAACAAATGTTTTATTTTGATCGGAAAATTTCTTTTTTCTGTTTAGAGAACGTGTCTTGAAAAGCAATTTTCTCTCTCTTTTCAAAATTTTCAATTTTATACGCACCATAAAACTTTTGTTTTTATTATGAACTTTCCAAATATAATTTCAGAAAAATTTTTTCTTCAAAACTTACATTATTGTTAAAAAAAATTGATTAAACAATTGTTGCACCTTATTTCGAAAAAAATTTTAAAGCACAGTTACACAATTGCGCAATTAGTACATACATAAGGTTCAGTTGCTAATGGACTATAAATTACATAAGGAATATTTTTCAAATTTTAGGACCCCCCCCCCCCCGTTTTGTGGATTTTTTTATTTTTTTGCCCCCCCCCCTTGAAATGTAACACGTTACATTTTTTAATGAATATATCGACAATATATCAATTGATGGGATATAAAAACATTTCAAGGGATTTTTAGTGATTTGAAATGATTTCAACAGATTTCTATGGATTTTAAGGTATTTCAAAGGACTACAAAGTACTTAAAAGAAGTACAAAATTTGCACGTGATTTAACGAGATTTCCAAAGCTTTTTAGAGATTTCAGAAGATTGCAGAAGATTCAGAAATTGAAGAAATTACCTGGAACAATTTCAGAGAGAATCTGCATTTTTGAAGGGGTTTTACAAAATTTCAAAGAACTTTAAGGATTTTTAAGGATTTTAAAGAATTGCAAGGGATACCAAAGTATTTTCAGTAATTTTGAAGAATATCAGGGGATCTTAATAGAATTTCGAAAATTTAAAGGAATTTGAAGGGATTTGAAAAAAATGAGCTTTTGACCATATGCGAAATAGATTTATTGGAATTTCAAAGGATTTCCGGATATCATAAATGATTTTGAGGGATTTTAAGGAATTCTAACAGCGTTTACAATATTTTAATGGCTTTTAAAATATTTTAACGCTTTTTTAAGATTTCAAACAGTCTCTTAATATTTCGACATATTTCACGGTAATTCAAAGATTTTTACCTATTTTTAGAGATTTAAGGAGATTTTTATGGATCCTAAAGGGTTATAAGTGATTTTTGATAGAATTTCTAAGATTTCAAGATCGTATGTACGACGCCCATGAAATTCAAAGTATTTCAAGGAATTTTCACGTGATTTACAAAATTTCAAAGATTTCCAGGGATCCCACGAGATATCATGAAAGGTGTATAGTCTAGGGTGGTCCATAAATAATTAATTTTTTAAAATAATTCCCCTATTTTATTTCATTTAGTATAAAAATATTAAAATTCAACAGATGGTCCAAAACTTTTTTTTATTATTATTCACTGTACTAATTTAATTTACTCTCTTTATTCACAGTTATTCATACAATGCCTCATAAGGAAAGTCCTAGAATGACTTCAGAAATATTGAATAGATATTTAATCGTTTTTTATTTAATTATTCAAAGGCAGTTTGTGGTCTGATTTGGATCCTTGAAACCACCCTTGATAAAAAAATTTCAAACTAAACTGATTTTGCGTAAAATGAGAAACTCGTACAATCACATCATACAAACTAATGAGAACTAGAGTACGATCCTTAAAATTTAAAAACAACACTCTTTATGTGATAAAAAGTTCTTTACTATTTCTTTTTTATTTTAAGATGCAGCGCTTAAGATGCGTAGTTTTTAAATAAATCTACACCAAGAAAAAAGCTTCCGGATCTAAGAATCCTAGTAAATCATTCAGACTCTTTTCTCGAAAAGACAAAATTTTATCACTTCTTATTAATCTTGGTTTAAAGGCTCAAAAGCCGAACTCAAATTGTCTTTATATTAATCAAAAATCTCTTCAGTATTTAAAAAATATTTCTTGGGTCATCCTGACTAATCTTATGAGAAATTATGTGGAGTGCTGTGAAAGGAGCAAATTATCGTTCTAAGGGGTCGTTTTTAAAGTAAGGGTAATTTTCTATCAAGGCGGCAGATTTAATCTTCCGCAAGGTAATTTTTAATCAGTTAAGGCCAAAAATATTTGAGGTAAACAGAAATAAAACCATAATAAATTTACAAACCCTTCATAGAGGGTGGTTTTGTTACTTTTAAAAGTAGTATTCTGAATAACATTACTATAAAATTCTACTCAGTGATGCCTACCACCATTTTATTGTCATACTTATTGTTTTTACTTAAGTTATTTGTCATGTTTACACACATACAAAATTACTAACTCTTTTGAGCGCTTAAAGGCCTTGGAATCTCGGTTAAATATTTTCTTTATAAAGAATTGCACAATTATGCTTATACCTAATAAGAACAATAGGGGAGTGAGACGACAAGAAACAAAATTTTAGATCACCCTAGACAGCGTACATCATATTTCAAGAATAGTCAACTCCTCGAGAACTAAACAATATAATGAGATAATGTATATAATGGTATAAAAAGTAAATTCACAGAAAGTTACACGAGAAAAGATTTATACCCTCCCCCCCAACCCAAGTAAAGGTTCATAAGATTTTTCACACCCCTTCCCCCCCCCCCATAAAAAACCCTACTAAATTAATATATGCTCCTATTTAGAACTAAAATGAATACACTTAATCAAGTTTAATATTTATTATTATCTGAGACTTCCAAATTATTTTCAAGATTTGATGTGTAGAATTTCTTGAAACTAAAAGACTGCACTCCTTTCTTTGTGAGGAAAATATGACTCGGAATTATCTTCATTTATTTTCTTTTATATATGCATAATGCAGCATTTCTGACTCCTGGATTCTGCGTTCCAACCGCAGAGGGGCAGAAAACCTTCCGTCCATGCGCTGCTTGCCCCCCCCCTCCCCAACCTATCGCTTCAATCCGCCCCCAACACCCCTTACTACTTGCGCCTCACCAACTTCGTTAGCTTGGGTGAACATTAATGACCCACGAGAATACATACAACTTTTGAACCTGCCTCTCATCTCGCTTTCTCTTGATCTCCATTTGTGTAGGTTACTCATCAATATTCTGTATTTGGTCTTCTTTTATCATTTTGTTTATCGCTCCCACTGTGCATCTATTTTCAGTTAACTCAATTATAGACCCGATTTCAGCAATTCGAAAAGATAGTTTTCGATTATCCACTTTGGTTGAAGATTAAAATTAAAATTTTTAACAAAGTTTGCTGTAGTGAATCGCCGCCAAGTACAAAAATGATTGGCTAAAAATCCTTACCTAAAATAATCGAAATTCGCGGTAGCGAATGCCCGCCAAGTACAAAAAACTAACTGCCAAGAATCCTTATTTAGGATAATCAAAAGTTCATGGTAACGAATCGCCGCCAAGTACAAAAAAGAAGCTAGCAAGTAACCTTATCTGGAATAATTAATCACCAAAAACTACAAAAACAGATTAGCCAAGAATCATTATCTGGAACAATCAAGATTAGCATTAGCCAATCGCTGCCAAGTACAAAAAAAAAGATTAGCTAATCTTCCTCATGTGGAATAATCAAGGTTCGTCACAGCATATTGCTGCCAAGTATGAAGAAAGATCTACCAAGAATCCTTATCCGGAATAATCAAGATTCGCTATAACGAATGGCTGTTCAGTACAAAAGCGGATTAGCCAAGAATACTTATCTGGAATCATCAAGATTTGCAGCAGCAAATCGCCGCCATGTAAGAAAAAGCTACCAAGAATTCTTATCCGGAATAATTAAGATTCCCTATAACGAATCGCCGTTCAGTACAAAAACGGATTAGCCAAGAATACTTATCTGGAATAATCAAGATTAGCAGCAGCGAATCGCTGCTAAGTACAACAGAAAAAGATGATCTAAGCTTGCTTATGTGAAATAATCAAGATTCGCAAAAGCAAATCGCCGCCATGTAAAGAGAAGCTACCAATAATTCTTATCCAAAATAATTAAGATTCGCTATAGCGAATCGCCACCAAGTACAAAAAAGGATTGACCAAGAATACTTATGTGAAATTATCAAGAATCGCAGCAGCGAATCGCCGTCATGCGAAGAAAAGCTACCAATAATTCTTATCCGCAACAATTAAGATTCGCTATAACGAATCGCTACCAAGTACAAAAAAGGATTAGCCAAGAATACTTATCTGGAATAATTATGATTCGCAGCAACGAATCGCTGCCAAGTACAAAAGAAAAGGATTATCCAAGCTTGCTTGTATAGAATAATCAAGATTCGTAACAGGAAATCGCAGCCATGTAAAGAAAAGCTACCAAGAATGCTTACCTGGAATAATCAGGATTCGCGTTAGCGAGTCGCCATCAAGTATAATGAAAGCTACCAAGAATCCTTTTCTGGAATAATCAAAATTCAAGGTAGCGAATCGCACCCAATTATAAAAAAGAACTACCAAGAATCTTTGTTCAAAATGATCAAGATTCACTGTAGCGAATCGCTGCCAAGTACAAAAAATATTTCATAGGAATCCTTACCTGGAATAATTAAGATTCGCTGTGGCAAATCGCCGCCAGGTACAAAAAAAAATCTACCAACAATCATCATCAGAAATAATCGGAATTCGTTGTAGTGAATCATTGACAAGTACAAAAAAATCTACCAAGAATCCTCATTAGAAATAATCAGAATTCATGGTAACGAATCATTGCCAAGTATAAAGAAGAGCTACCAAGAATCCTTATCTGAAATAATCAAGATCGTCGTTGGTGTCTAGCCACCAAGTACAAAAAAGCTACCAAGAATCCTTATCTGGAATAATCAAGATTCGTGCTGGCGAATCGTCACCAAGTATTAAAAAAAGCTACCAAGAATCCTCATCTGAAATAAGCAAGATTCGCGTTAGTGAGTAGCGATCAAGTACAAAAAAGCTTCCAAGAATCCTTATCTGGAATATTCAAGATTCATGGTGGCGAATCTTCACCAAGTATCAAAAAGAGCTACCAAGAATCCTTATCTGGAATAATTAAGACTCGTGGTATCATGTCGCCGCCAAGAACAAAAAAAGATTTCACAAGAATCATTAGCTGGAATATTCAAGATTGATGGTACTTAATCAACCTCAAGCATAAAAAAGAGCTACTAAGAATCCTTAACTGAAATAATCAAGATTCGCGTTGCCGAGTAGCTACCAAGTACAAAAAAGCTACCAACAATCCTTATCTGGAATAATCAACATTCGCAGTAGCGAGTCGCTGCGAAGCACAAAAAGCTACCAAGAATCCTTATCCTGAAAACTCAAAATTCATGGTTGCGAATCGCCGCCAAGTACAAAAAAGATACTAAGCATCCTTATCTGGAATAATCAAGATTCGCAGCGGAGGATCCCCACAAAAAGCTATCAAGAATCCATATCTGCAATAATACAGATTCGCGTTAACCAATCGTCGCCGAGTACAAAAAAAAAGATCCACCAAGAATCCTTATCTGGAACAAACAAGATTCACGGTAGCTTATCGTCGCCAGATACAAAAAAAGAGCTAACAAGATTTAATATCATGTAATTGTTATTGTAATTTTGTGGATTATTGGTGCAAGTCTCAAACGATTTCAATAAACATTGATAGCTGACTGACCAATCATGCAAAATTAAGGTTAAGTGTGATTTTATCCTTATTCCTTAAAAACTGTGAGCAAAAACGAACAAAAAAACGTATAAACATCCGATTGTTGACCTGTACTCACCTGTACTTCCTAATCTATGGAACCGATTCGTACCAAATTTGAACGAGAAGTAATTAGAAACAGTTTCCCAATTCATCTTACATGAATTGTTTATATTTTAATAGCTTTTAAAATTGAGCATGTTACTATAGACTTCTTATTGAAACTTGATATAAATTGGTTGGATGCATTAAGCTGCAGATGAGAGTAAAGGTGACAAATTTAATTTTTTTACAAAAATTCAACAATAATGCATTTTTCATCCAAACTTTCAGTTTATTATTTGACCTAGAAATCTGCGGAAATATGCTCACGATATGTATTTTAGAAAAATACGATATACTTATTAATTTAAAACTTTAGTCAATTGTATTTTATGTTAAAAAATTGATTTTTGTACCTGATATCGAAAACTCTTTTAGTCAGTATCGACTGTATCTTACTACAGACTTATCTTAAAAATTTGATGTAAATTGGTTAGATATATTAGGCTGCAGAAGTGAGCGCAGGTAAATAATTCATTTTTTAAAATAATTTATCATTAATGCATTTTTCATTTTTTTTTAAATAACATTTATTTCTATAAAATCTTACCGAAAATGAAGTACTGGTTAAGTTCAGTGAACCTAGCCACCCTTTCTATTCCGAATTGAAATTGAAAAATCTCATCAAGATTTTAATTAATCATTTTAAAACATGGAATTGAATTAAAGAATAAGTCAATTTAGTTAATTTTTAACGAAAATTATTCAAACTATTAATTTAATTTTTCATATTTAGTAAATTAGTAATATAAATTAAATTAATTGAGCCTACCTATCTTATTTTTTTGTTGAAAAAAAGTCCAACCAAAAACGTAATGAAATATTTCCAGAAACTTTTTTGTGAAGTGCTTTACATAATTTATTCATAAAATTGAAAAATATATATATTAGTAACAAAAAAACTTAGTGGACTTGAATGTTATGAGCAATATGATTTTAATACAACATTTCTTGGTATAAAAGATTGATGGTATAATATAACCCTGCCCAGTTGTAAAATAGCTGTCATGGCTGTTCAACATTTATTTTTAAATTTTAGTAGAAGACTTTATAAAAAGGTTTATTTATATATTTTATTATGAATGTTTTCTCCAAATTACTTAGGCCACACTGATTTCACAAATTTAATTAATTTAATGAAAAATAAAGTTTTTGTTCCATTAATTACATATTTTATCATAGTTTCGAAAATAAATTATCATCAGAATATTTTAAATGATGAAAAAATTGACTAATACAGATATTTTCAATTCCAAAGAAGCCAAAAAGAAATTAAAAAGTAATTATCATTGTGTCACCTGCATTTCTATTTCATTGTAATACAATTCATCAAGAAAAATAAAGCATTGATTTTTCGTGGGAGAAATTACAGTAAATAATTAAAGTAGTTTTTAATTTTTTAACATTATTCGAATATAGATTTCGAACCTGCTACCATTTTAAATATATTTTTAAAGAGCAGATAGGTTTCTTAAAAAAATTTTAAACGAGAATGTTCAATTTAAGAAAAAATATATATTCTATGAGAATAATGTATAAAAAAATTTCGAGTTTAAAATATTGGATTCATTTATGACAATTAAAAACCCTTATTGAACGTAATTTCGGATTCTACTTCACAAATCTCCTAAAGTGACCTTAAGAGGAACAAAAGCAGACTCATCTCTGTGGATTTTAATAGCCTCAATTATTCCAATTTTTCCTTGAGTGAAAAAAGTACCCTGAGTATTTTATTCTAGGATAAAGGTATTTGAGTTTAATTATTTTTTGAATAGGTTTACTAAGTATTTTAGTTTAGTTCACGGCCATTATTGGAGACGAGGGGTCGACCACTCTGATTTTTCATGTACGGGGAATATATTCTTTTTCTCGATTTTCCACTTAAATGCGAACTTAGTTAAAGAAAAGAATAAGAAAATCTTATCTATTTTTGCTTGAAAGTTTATGAGTTATGAGTTTGTGAGTTATTTTGTCGAAAATTTAACAATTTTGTTCAAAAGTCACAAGGCTTCGTTGAAAATTCAAATGTTTTATTGAAAATTCGTATGTTTGGCTTGAAAATTCAAGAATTCTATTGCAATTTTTTTCTTCCTTGACTTAAAAATTAGTTCTGGTAGAGAATTCAACTATTTTGTTAAACATTCATCTTTTTGGTTTCAAAATTCATCTTTCTGTAAAACTTTCACCTTTTTTGTTAGAAAATGCAACTGTCTGGTTAAAAATTAATCTGTTTTGGTTGAAAATTAACTTTTTTGTTAAAAATTCGTATTTTTGGCTTGAAAATTCAACGATTCGGTAGAAAATTTAACTATTTCGTTAAAAAATTATGTATTTTGCCGAAAATTCTTCTTTTTTATAGAAAATCAAATTTATATGTTAAAAATTAATTTTCTAACTGTAAATTTAACTATTTTGTTGAAAACTCAACTCGTTGGTTAAGAATTAACTTTTTTGTCGAAAATTCAACTGTTTTGTAGAAAAGTCGCCATTTTGGCTTGAAAATTCCATAATTTGGTATTTTGTTGAAAATTCGTTTTTGTTAGTAAAATCCAACTGTTGTTTATTTTAAATTAAAACTTTTTTGATGAAATATTAACCATTACATGTTTCGTTGAAAATTCATCTTCTAGATTGAAAATTCAACTCCTTGGTTGTGAGTCGAGAACTACTTTCTTAAAAGTTAAATTTTTTGGTTGAAGATTCATAATTTTAGTCCAAAATTCGTTTTTTTTTTTAATAAAAAGTAATTTTTTAAACTGAAAATTCAACCATATTGAAGAAAATCGTTTTTTTTATTCAAAAATAATTCTCTTAGATGAAAATTTAACTATTAGATTTTTGGTTAAAATTTATCTTTTTAGTATAAAAATACAATTATTTAAATAACAATTTTAAAACGAAACAAATATAAAATGAAAATCATTCAAATAAAATTTGGAATATCATCACATACTATGTTCAAACCATTTAGTTGAAAATGTACATGCCTTTTTGGAAAATTCGTCTTTTCTAGTAGAAAATTAATCTTCTTGGTTGAAAATTCAACTATTTGGTTAAAATCTTATGTATTTTATCAAGAATTCATCTGTTTAAAGTCAGCTATGATTTAATAAATATACATATTACGATTCTATTTCTCACCGATAATCACATATTGCGTAATTACTGATATGGATGTGCAATTTGTAATAATTATTAAGGGTATTTGGAGGTGGCGCAAGCCCCATGAAGTTTAACACGTATTTCCCATAAGAAAAAAAGACGTTTTTGTGAATTTCATTCAGAATCGTTATTATTAGCTAAATCGAGTTGAAATTCAACATTTCTCTTCACAATTAGCCATAGAATACGAATAAAATATTACTTTTGAAATTTCAACCTCATAAGTCTGTTTTTAGGGTCCAAAAAAAACCCATAAGTAAAAAAATGGTTTTTGCGAGTTTCAGATGCTAATTGTTTTTCTTTTACGCTTTGCAATAAACATCTTGTTGTAATTTGAAACAAATCTTTCACAAGTCATTTACAGACCTAGTCCACCCACCTACTCCCAATTACTATTCTTTATTTTTCTCAATTGTGTAAGATAGCTTGTATATTTAAATTAATTTTTTTTAACATTTGGAAGAGAGCAAAAAAAAATTTTTTGAAGAAAATACAATACCACTAAAACAATTATCCTTGTTGAAATTCACTTATTATTTGTTCATAACTAAAAAATCAAAGCAAAATTAAAGATTTGAAAAAAAGTAACTTTGTAGCATTACTCTAAGAGAAGATGGGTATAAACAGTAGTCAATTGTTTAAATAATCATGTTTGTTAACGTGCATTTCTCATTACCTTGCTAAGTGAAAAGTAGACAAAATGTTTAAGATTTCAGAAAAACCGACACATTTTAGCACTTATCTAAGATAAGATAATTATAAAAAATAATAAATTGTTTGAACAACTATTTTTGTTAAGTTGCATTATTTATTACTTCACTAGCATTATGCTAATTAAATATCATTGAAAATGATAAAAAAAATTTAAACAATTAATTTTATTGACTCAAATTAATTATTTACAGCACTCTAATTGAAAATTGGACAAAAAGTGTCAAATTTAAAAAAAACTGCAATTTTCTAGTATTATTCTAAGAGAATATTATTAACAATAACAATGCATTGTTTAAAAATTATTTTTGTTAATATTAATTATTACCTCAATCTACTTGAATATTAGACAAAAAGTGGACATTTTTTTAAAAAACCGCGATTTTCTATCTCTATTCTAAGAGAAAATTGCTAAAAACAATAATAAATTGTTTAAACAATTTATGTAAATATCTAATAATCAGTATAAAGTAGTATTTTATGTATTACAAACAATTTATACTTAAAAAACCGAAGGAAAATAATAATTAGCGCCTAAAACTCGCAAATCCCATTTTTTGATTTTTCACTTATGGGGTTTTTGTGGGACCATATCAAACATACTTGTGGGGACGATATTTAAAAAGTTATATTTTATTCATATTATATAAATGTTTAGTTTCAACTCGATTCAGCTAATATTGACGATTCTGAATAAAATTTACCAAAACGTATTTTTTTCTTATGGGAAACACGTGTTAAAATTGATG
>CAKNWT010160565.1:0-21071 GCA_932066315.1 Andricus coriarius
TTAATAAGGGTGGAAACAGGGATCGATCAAAGCAGCTTTAAAGCATTTACAAGGGTGTATAATTAGTGGATCTCCGTCGCTAGTATGGAAGAACATAGATTGCCAAAAATACGTTTTAGAAGGCTATGTGAGTTGGAACAAGCGTGATTCAAGCTTGGAGTTCAGCTGGACTTCTCAGTTGAGAACCTTGCTTGAATAAGTAGGGGAGAGAGATGCGTGGTCCAGACAGTGAGCCGGCCCAGGGGTGGTTTCTGCAGTAAAAACTAACATTCTCAGTAAATGGTCAAATACTCTTTTTTGCAAAGATATAGATAGAGTAATTAACTCAAATTATAATAAGATGTTCAGAAACAAAAGCCACCTGGGTTCCACAGAAGTGTACCTCCAATTTAAAACTAGTCTAACTAATGTACGAATTACTAGTCAATTAAGAATCTCTCGTGAATCTGAAATTAAGCTATATTTTAATGGCCTCTCATATGTCATCGATGCTAACCAAATTTTCAGTCTGTGTCACAAAATGGAATATGAGGATTTAGCCCATATATTATTTCAATGTCCAATTCATAATGACATAAGAACTTTTTATCTTCAAAAATATTCGATTCACTCTGAAAATACTCAAGACTCGTTAGAGCGTTTATTAGATATTGGAAGCATTATTCATTTAAATGTTCTATTCAAATACATTGTACAAGCGCTTAGAATAAGATCCTTCATCTTCTTTGAATAGCTCGTAGTCCAGGGCCTGACTAAAAGGTTAATTTTAAGGTAATTTTTTAGCTTTTATTTTTATATTCTTGCATCGAACTCCTTTGTATCCAAATTATTTAGGGGTTTTAATAAATTGAATTGAATTGCCTACAAAATATTGAAGTATGTTTTGCAGATACCATCTGCAAATGCACCAATTTTATAGATAAACCAAATTATGATTGTATGTAAATTTGTAAATTTACCCAGTTTGAAATAATAACTCGAATAAGTGCAAGGGCCTAGGGGGATAAGCATGTAAAAATGGCCCCCGCACCTATCAGGTCTATATTGGCACCATATATTGACATCAATGTGAATATAAAATCCTGTGAATTTGAACCTTAAAATTTCATTTTTTGGGGAGATATGGAGGGGGTAGTAAAATAAAAAAATCGGGTTTTCTCGAAAACGGCTAAACTGATTTTGACGAGCAAAATATATGTTGTGTTAACCAAAAAGAATACTTTCAGAAAAAAGTGTGGATTTTTTTGGATAAAAAACAGGAGTAAAGAAAATGCTTTCAAATTTTGAAAATATTTTTTTGAGGTTATGTTTTGGAGGTACACCTGCAATTTTTTTCAAAACAGATCTTGAAGTGTCTGCTTCAACATACATTTTTGTCAGATTCTTCGTGGTGGTGCTTTATGGCGAAAAATGATGAAAATAATGCATGCCGCACAGCACACTTTCGCTCCAGCCGGGCACATCGAACCCCACTGTTAGGTTAACACTTTATTAGTTAAATTAACCGGTTGAGTGCAATAATGGTACACTTGTATTTTAAGGAATCACTTATTTTTCATTTCTTTTGTACATAACATTAAGAAAAACAAACGCGCATTCTTAAAACTTTACCCTGTAGTGGTATTACGATTGCTGTGACATTACGTGACACACCAAACGAAATAGTTGAAAAATATTCACGAAAAAAAGTTGAAACAGAATGTTAGTATTCTATCTATATAAGTATTTAAATAAGAATCGTATGCAGTTGGCCTATATCAGCACGAGGAGGTTGCGATACGATCTTGAACTCCTTATAGGGCTGCTTTTTTAGTGTGATTCCCCTCGCTTCTCACAAAACCGAATACTTTTGATGTAATTATTAATTTTTTTCTTTATCACTGTCACTTTCAATTACTGGAATGTAATTATTTTTCTTAAATACATCACTTAGTATTTTCGCTGATTTAAAAACTTAGGATAAGTATCTAGCATGAGATAAATAATACACTATTGAAGCAATATGAGAGCAAGACCCAACAGTTCGTTTTCTACTGGCACACTCGCATGTGTGATGCGTCAAACCAAAAACACCAACGCTGTTAGGCCGATATCTCAAAAAACATCTATATGCTGTGCGTGAACTATAACGAGATGTAACTTTCAATTCGAGTACATTTGCCTGTTCTTTAACGTACTGAATCTTCAGTTTCCCATCTTGATCCATCATTTCTGCCAAATATGATATCGCTTGGCTCAGTTGGTATGAACCAGTGAATAAGATCTTCAAATCAGTTTCCGTCATTTCTGGGAAATCTAAAATGTCATCGGATGTAACACATGCTTGGACCATATTGATGCCTGCTCTAAAAGGCAAGAGGAAACAACTGTCCATGGAAGAATCAAATAAATCTTGTTTTGTCACTTAAGTTCGCTGGGCAGTTCAATCCGTACACGGTGTACTTAAACAAAAATATCGCATTTTGAATCATAAAATCGACAACAAGCTCATACAAATGCATAATCAAAAAGAGGTGCAGAATACTTTGGCGACTGGGGTAGAAGAAAATGGTTGGCTTCGTCGGAAGTTACCTTTTAAAAGTGTTACATCCGATGAGATTTTAGATTACCCAGAAATGACGGTAAGAGATTTAAAGATCTTACTCACTGGTTCATACCAACTGTGCCAAGCGATATCATATTTGGCAGAAATGATGGATAAAGATGGGAAACTGAAGATTCAGTACCTTAAAGACAAGTCAAATATACTCAAATTGAAATCTCCATCTCGTCATATTTCTCGCACAGCATACAGATGCTTCTTGAGATATCGGCCTAACAGCGTTGGTGTTTCTGGTTTGACGCATCACACATGCGAGTGTGCCAATAGAAAACGGACTGTTGGTTTTTTCTCTCATATTGCTTCAATAGTGTATTATTTATCTCATGCTAGATTCTTATCCAAAGTTTTTAAATCAGTGGAAATGCTAAGTGATGTATTCAAGAAAAATAATTACATTCCAGTAATTGGAAGTGACAGTGATGAAGTTAAAAACAAATAATTACATAAAAAGTATTCGGTTTTGTGTGATGCAAGGGGATACCCACAAAAAAGCACCCCGTTTTGTGGGAGGCGAGGGGAATCACACTAAAAAAGTGCCCCATAAGGAGTTCAAAATCGTATCGCAACCTCCTCGTGGTGAACTCTAGAAACTATAATTTGTATCGGCCAACTGCAGACTATTCTTATTTAAATACTTATATACATAGAATACTAACATTCTTTCCAACTTTTTTTCGTGAATATTTTTCAACTATTTCGTTTGGTGTGTCACGTAATTTCACAGCAATGGTAACTTCACTACCATTATTCCAGGCGACCGGTTAATTAAACTATTAAAGTGTCAACCGAACAGTGGGGTTCGATGTGCTCAAAAAAATATCTTCAAAATTTGAAAGCATTTTTTTACCCCTATTTTTTATCCGAAAAAATCCAAACTTTTTTCTAAAAATAGTCTTTTTAGTTAACACAAAATATATTTTGCTTATCAAAATCGATTCAGCCGTTTTCGAGAAAACCCCATTTTTTATTTTACCGCCCCCTCCATATTTCCCAAAAAAATGAAATTTCAAGGTTGAAATTTGCAGGATTTTATATTCACATAGATGTCAATATATGGTGCCAATAAAGGCTTGATAGGTGCGGGGGCCATTTTTACACGCTTATCCTGCTAGGCCCTTTATTTCCAATTTCGTTATTACCAAATTTTCCACGTTGATACTTCTAATATTAGAAAACTGGCGAGCGTTCACTTTTCTTTATAAATTATAAATTTATCACGTCATCCAGCAATAAATTTCAAAACCATTAAATGTCGAATTCTGAAATTCCGAAATTAGGCTTTCTGCAAATTTATTTATAAATTACAAGTTTATTATGTCGCTCAACTATTATTTTCGATATTACAAAATTTTCCACATTGATGATTCCAATAAATATATGTGCAGAGGGCCTAATTTCGAAATTTGATGGTTTTTAAATTTATTGCTGGATGACGTGATAAATTTATAATTTATAAAGAAAAGTGAAGACTCGCCAGTTTCGTAATGTTAGAATCATCTATGTGGAAAATTTGGTAATATCGAAATTGGAAATAGATTTGCAAAGAATCCTGTTATAATTTCAAAATGTGTAAATTTATAAATTTACGTACAATCATAAATTGGTTTCACCATAAAATTTGTACATTTGCAGATAGTACCTGCAAAAACTATTTGAATATTTTGTAGACAATTCCATTCACATTTCTTATTTTTATTTTACAGCTGGCCTGTATACTTTATTTGCTGAATACAACTACAGTCTTATGGTCTTCACACACAAAAGCCATGTCAATTTTGTCCCTTTTTTCTCCATTTCGCATATGGGGTAAAATTTGCCAAGTGTCCCCGCCTCAAATTTTGTTGTCGCCTATCTTATTCAAACTCCGCCAGATTGAAGTGCTAGAGGACTTCTTTAAATTCTGTGAAGGCGGCGCACCTAGTACAACGGGTTGTCAAGATACAGGGGCCCGAATTTTCGACGATTCACCCCGACTTCTAACTTTCAATTGTACATAACTCCTGATACAGATACCCAATTTTACTTTTTTATGAGGGTTTTGAAAAGGTATTTTAACAAGGTTTACGATAAAAATAATTATAAAACGATAAAAATATTATTTCACCTAGATTTTTTATTTTAACAAACATTTTTGTGATTTTCCCCCAATGCGGCATTTTTGATATTTTTTCAATTAGTCTAGAAAGAAAGCTTAATTTTTTCTCTTGAAAAACATTCCAAAACGAATATGGGATGGAAAGTATTGGTTGAGTTGTAGAAGGTCATAAGGGCGCGCGTGCCTCACGCCAACTAGCCACGGCGCTACTAGGCGTACTGTGGTGACTCAGTGGTTTTAATAATTGATAAAAATGATTTTTCTGTTAACGTGTAACGAATATTTTATTTTATTCTTACTTTTGTGTAGCTGGAAAACGATTTATATATTTTCTTAATTAAATTATCAAAATGGTTCCATTGCAGGAAAACGATAGTTAATAATAACATTATAAATAATTTTGGTGGATGTTTCTGCTCATCTGTTACATGTCGAGATGGTTTTTGATAAGTCTTCTTGCTTCCCACGTTTTGGTGACTTTTTTTGTGTGTTAATCTCTTTGCTTTTAACAATTTGAGGTGCTTTTTATACGTCAGTCCTTTGCTTCTCACGTTTTGGGGTGCTTTTTGGTGTGAATCCCCTTACCTCACACAGTGATACTTAAAAAATTATTTTTTTATTCAATTTAATGTTCCCGTTGCTCTCCTTTTCGCGATCTATAATTTGAGATGAAATCTATTGGTTTTCTGGCCGCGAGATATCTAAATTGTTCTCAAAAAATAAAAAAGTCGGAATAAAATGAAATTTTTGTTACGCGTAAGCAGAAACATTATTTTTATCAATTATTAGAACCACAGAGTCACTACAGCACGCCTAGTAGCGTCGTGGCTAGTTGTCGCGGGGCACCCGCGCTCATATGACCTTCTATAACTCAACCAATACTTTCCATTCTATTTTCGTTTCCAGATGTTTTTCAAGAGAAAAAATCAAGCTTTTCTCTAGACTAATTGAAAAAATATAAAAAATGCCGCATTGAGAGAAAATCACAAAAATGTTTTTTTAAATAAAAAATCAAGGTGAAATCATTTTTTTATCAGTTTATAATTATTTTTATTATAAACCTTGTTGAAATACCTTTTCAAAAGCCTCATAAAAAAGTAAAATTGGGTATCCGTATCAGGAGTTATGTACAATTGAAAGTTAGAAGTCGGGGTGAATCGTCGAAAATTCGAGCCTCTGTATCTTGACACCCCGTTGTACTAGGTGCGCCCCCTTCACAGAATTTAAAGAGGCCCACTAGCACTACCATCTGGCGGAGTTTGAATAAAATAGGCAACAACAAAATTTTAGTCGGGGACACTTGGCAAATTTTACCCCATATTGAGAATGCTTCCATGATGTCAGAATCATGAGTAAAAAAAAAATTCGAACAGATCTAGCCGTTCAAATGCTAGCAGATTTCACCCTTTCGTAAAATTAATATTTTCCGCAAAAATAATGATTTCTTCAGCAAAAGGCTTCATTTCTCTACATTTTATTGACCCGAGGACCTCGCAAAACCCCGGATATTTGACAAGTTTTTTTTCTTTCGTTCTCAAATAGTTGGGAAAAAATATATATTCAGTCAATGCCATACCTATAAAAAAAATTGAAAGTCGGATTTAACCAACGCCCTTAACCAAAAATAATTTCAAAATGAAGTAAATCATTTCTAATTTAACAATAATTTTCAATAGAACAAAAAACCATTTCTTTGAATAAAAAAAAATCTCTTTGAATCAAAGAAACTTTTCTCTGACTGATAATCAAATTATTTTTTTTTTTAATTCAAGGAACTTTTCGTTGCACGATAAAGAATCTTTTTTTCTGAGTAAATATCCACGCATTTTAGAGGATTTCGTATGATTTCAAAAGATTTAACGGAATTTCAAAGGATTTTGAGAGATTACGACAGGATTTGTAAAATGTTCAAAAGAATTCACAGGATTTCAAAGGATTGCAAAGATTTCCAGGGAATTCACGAGATTTCGTGAAAGGCGTACACCGGATTTTAAGAATAATTAACTCCCCGACTCTATATTTAATGGAAGTATGCAATAAGAAAATAATGTTACATAATAAAAAGTAAATAAAACATATTATGATATAATGTGTATAATTGTATAGAAAGTAATTTCAGTAGCCAAAAAAGGTTTTAATAGCATATTTAAACAAAATAATTAGAAAGAGGTAACATACGTGAGAAATACTTTGGACTCCCCACTTTTCCTTCTAAGCATTCGTAAGATTTTCTGTACCCCCCACTCCCTCTCAGAAAAAGCCTTAAGTTATTAATGGACGCTCCCTTAGAGTGAAAGCAAGATTCGTGGCAACGAATCGCCGCCAACTACAAAAAAGCTACCAAGAATCCTCATATGAAATAACCATGTATTTTGAACCTATTTGGATTTTTGGCGCAATTTTCAACTGATTTCAATGAAACTTGGCAGTTGACTGACCAATCATTACAAAAATACGTTTAAGCGGATTTTATGTTAATCCCTTCAAACTGTGAGAATAAAGCAACAACAAAAACGTAAACACAAAAAATGTTCGACCTGTGATCACCTCTATATACTAATCTATCAAACCGATTAACATAATATTATAACAAAAAGTCAGTAGCAACAGATTCTCGATAAATTTTGCAAGAAATTTCGAAATCTTAAACAATTTTTTAGACTTTACGTATGACATAACTGGTACAGATTTAAAAACATGAAATTAAAAATAAATTAAATTAAAATTAAAAAAGAATTAATATCAATTCATAAAATATTACTAAAGGTTCAAATTTGGTGTCAATTGGTTGGATAAATTAGGATAAATTTGATATAGTTAATAAGTGAAGTAATTAAAGACTAATGTGGAAAGTGCATTTCTAATAGAATGTACATTGTGAATTCGTGTCATATTCTAGATGGGTGGGTATTGTTAGTTTTTTGCGACTAAGACGTCGGGGAGGATCGCGTACTTAGGTTTAAGAAATCGCTTCAGTGGACAGAATCCGGGTTATCGCGGATGATCCGCTGGTCGGGGAAGATCAGGGATGTCTGATCCAGCGACAGGCTTGCTACCATAATCAGGGAGGTCTAGAGAGGTCCTGGGCAGTCCAGGAAAAAGTATCTTGGGCGAAAGCCCACGGGGAACTAGCTGACTTGGTCGATCGTTTTTTTCGTTTCAAAAATATGTTTATTGTTCATAGCTTACATTGTTCTACACTGACAAGGGGTGTTAGGTTGGTGTCGGGCACCGATTTTTTTGTTACTTTGCAGATGAAAAGAGGATGCTGGTTTAAAATATTAGCGTGAGTTGTAAAAACACTTACCCTCTAGAGTATCATCATTTAGAAAACCTACACCTAGAATGCTTTGCCATATGACATATATGTAGTTTAAGATTTTGGACTTTGTTGCTGCAAAAACCTTGTTTTGATATTAAATTCTATTAAGAATCATCAGTGTTATTCTAAATAACCCCTACATTACGTGTCATCCACCCCTAAAATATTATCAATGAATAAGAAATATATTTATTAATATAACATTTCTGTAAGAAAAGGATTAAAATATTTGGTTTGGGCAATCAATAATAATATAACTGATTTTTCGTTAACCATGTCACTTGTTCTTATAATTAATAAACCCATGCTACGTAAAAACGATATGTGTAAGGGTAAGTTGTATGTGTGTGAAATTTTTTAACGGAAATATGTACATGCCTAAACCTTGATAAAAATTCTTTAAACAGTTCTGTTATATGTATCATCATTAAAGTTGCCTGCTAAACAAAACATACAAAGTTTTTTAGGGGTAGTTTTAACATAACAAGGGTTTATTAATATAAGAACAAGTGTCATCGTTGACAAAAAATCAGTTATATTATTATTGATTGTCCAAACCAAATATTTTAATCCTTTTCTTACAGAAATTTTATATTAATAAATATATTTATTATTCATTAATAATATTATAGGGGTGGATGAAACGTAATTTAGGGGTTATTTAGAATAACACTGATGATTCTTAATAGAATTTAATAACAAAACAAGATGTTTGCAGCAACAACGTCCAAAATCTTAAACTACATATATGTCATATGGCGCAGCATTCTAGGGGTAGATTTTCTAAATGATGATACTCTAGAGGGTAAGTGTGTTTACCGCTCACGCTAATATTGTAATACAGCATCAATTAGAACAATTTTGTGTAAAAACAATAAACAAAAAACAATATTACATCTTAAAACAGTAAAAGACTCAAAAATGTAGAAGGGGTGATTTCGACCCCTAAATGTGAACGGTTGCCCAAAATTTTTATTATTTTTTTCATAGTCTGGGATACTCTTTTCACCTGTAAAGTAACAAAAAAAACGGCGCCGGACACCAACCTAACCCCCCTTGTGAGTTAGAATCTTATTGAATATTGCACTGTCTTTAGATACCTAGTTCCCGAATGGAACTTTATCTCATATTATTTTTATGATTTCTTGTTCAAAGTATGTATTTATGTGGATCATATGACCATAAATTATATTGTTTTCTACGTTAACATTTTTTTCAAAAAACTTACAGATTTCAAATTACTCTTAAAACTAATATAACAACCTAATACTAATGATCACGATTCGACTAGAAGTAGCAGGAGCTCCAAACTCAAAAACCAATTCTCCAGCTAAATAAAGCTTAATAACTAGGGTGATTGTTGAGGCTAACCTAATAACAATTGATACGGAATTTTGTACTTTGGATTAAATGGCATTTCAGTCTCATTTTTAAATGCAATAAAATCATCCTGGAGATCGACGAATTTAACAACTTGTCTTGTATAAATATCCCTAGTCACATTGTAAATGTGATTCCTGATAGTTACTAAATTATAATATGAGAATCTTAAATTAGATTAAAATCAAATTCAAACTCCCATTTAACGTTCAACACTCAAGTCAATGTATAAATTCCTGAAAATAAACCAAGAATCTTACGACAAAATTTGGACAAACACCACAAAATGCTCCTATTGCAATTCCTGAAAACAAAATAAAAATTTGTTTCTTTAGACAAAAATAAAAAAGAGGAAAGAAAAATGAGAAGGCAACCAACCAAATCCTCTTCCTTCTCTTTTATATTTCTTTCGCCTTTTTATTTTTATTTCTTTCGTCTTTTTTATTTTTATTTCTTTGAAATCTTAATAAAAAGGCATGGATAATATTCACCAATGTTTCGGTGCTCACGTAGCACCCTTATCAAGGTAAGAAAAATTAGAACAGTTGAGAACAGCAACGAAAATACGGTGCTACCTCCTGGATACCTGAGAACTAAATTATACTAAATTATACTTAATATGTAGGTCTAGATTTTTGTCTTTAGGTGTAGCTTTGGCTATCATACGAACACATTTATTTTGAATTATTTGTACTTTATTTATATTCGAGTTACAAGTTCCTGACCATATCGGAGCTGCATACATCATTATAGGTTTAATTATTGCTTTGTATATTATGAGCTTATTTTTAATAGCTAATTTTCTTCTTCTACCTATCAGACAATTCAAGAAACCAATTATCTTCGTCGCCTTCTTTCGATTTTTGTCTATTTGTTTATTTTATTTTTATTTTGAACATAGCGCAAGTCCTAGATAATCGCCTGTAGTCTCTGGTACAATATAATTTTTTTCTTTCATATACAGGTCTGGTATAAATTCTTTCCTGCTTTTATTTTTGAAAATAACAAGTTCGGTTTTCTTTGCATTTATTTTTAACTTCCATCTATCAAAATATTTTATTAAAATATCTAAATATATTTGAATTTTTTCGATAGCTAACCTAATTCCCCAGGATACAGCATACATTGCAGGATCATACGCAAAAATTGACAGTTTTACAGCAGCGGTTCTCGGGATATCATTAGTATAGTAAATAAAAAGCACCGGGCCCAGTATCGACCCTTGTGGTACGCCTGAAATTATTTTCTTTTCCGATGAAGTTACATTATTTGTCGTTACCACGAATGTTCTATTTTCAAAGTAGCTAAATAGCTGTTGTACTATATTCTTACCTTGAACAAACCCAAACTGCTCAGGTAATAAAAATGTATGTGTAAATTCAAATTCCTTTATTCTAGTTAATATAGTTTTTCAAATATTTTTCTTAATGTAGGTAAAAGAGTAATAGGTATATAGCTCTGCGGAAAAAGTTTATTTTGACCAGCTTTATGGATGGGAAGGATATTTGCCTTTTTTCAGCAAGAGGGAAAATGTGAAATACTAAGACAGGCACTAAAAATACACATTAATTCCGTCAATGTTTGCGGAAGATTTCTTAATTTTATTATACGTTTTGTGAACAATCTCGCCAGTCTCATCATCTCCCATATTTTTAGTTGAGCTGTGGACTCTTTCAAAATGTTCAGCTATTTGCTCTATGCTATCTTCATTGCTAATTGATGAACCATTAGTAAGTTTATTTTTTTATTTTCTTAATTTCTTCGCTTTTGGTTCTTTAGCAAACTTTTCATAGATCAAGTCTTAATTTAATTAAATCTTTGATTTCATCAGGTAAGTATTTGATATTAGATTTACTTTGATTGTGAGGTATTGCTTGAACCACAGCTGTCTGAATTAAATTGACAAGACCGTTCACAGTTTTATTTATTTCCTCTTCAGAAGAACATTTCTACTCAATATTGCATTTTTATGGATATAATGTTAGAATGTATTCCAATTGGCTTTTTTCTAGTTAGGAAAGCTTCTATACTTAGCTTCGATAGTGTTAATATTCGATAATAAAATGATAACTGGAAGGTGATCAGAAATTAAATCATGCACCACATCAACCATCAGATTCCAATTTATATACCTTGTGATTCCTTTATCTATTGTGCTAGGAAATACACTATTATACGTGTACAAAGTGTACGCATCCGGGTAAATAATGTTCAGACAATGTTTAAGTGCGTAGTCAAGAACAATTTTACCATTTGCATTATCGGCTTTACAGTTCCAGGCTTTATTTTTAGCATTTACATCCCCATATATTACAATTTTATTTTAAATCTAAAAAATGCAATCCAAATCGCAAAGATGAAGCTTAACATGCGGCGCTTTGTACACCGACACTACCACAGTATTATCTTTAAGCTTAATTCCCAATGCCTCAATACAATTTGTTTTTACACGAATCTCATGGAATTGGATCCCATTTTTAATCAATATCATCACTCCACTCCCAGTCCCATTTGCATTCTTATTCTTAATAACACAAGTAAAGCCGGGCATTTTAAAATTTTTCTTGTCACTTATTTTTGTTTTGTTAAGCAACATTATATCCACTTTATGATCACAAATTGTTTAATTTCGGTTTGATTTCCACAAATATCATTGGCATTCTAAAGGCTCAAAATTATGTTAGAAATGTTTCTTTAAAATGTCGCCATTTAAAACTTCATAAAAAACTTGCAATTGCGATAAATTATCTTTACAATGCACTAAGCTGTCATTTAACAATCTAACGAGCCTCAACATCGTACCTAGGTCTACCAGCGCGTTTAATTTCTTCCGTAAAGCTCTAGAAATCCGTTGCTTTATCCGCTTGCTCTATATTTATCCTTTCCTGGACCCACCTGGGCGAGGATAGTAGTCCTAAAGAAGTTTGCGGGGGAGGATTTCTCCCCCTTAAGTCTGGAAGTCCCGTTGTCTAGGAGGAGGCTGAGCTGGCCTCTGCCCTGGTATGCCGCCATTTCCTGGTCCTCTGTGACCATTTATTGTAGTTTCTCGTTTGGCTTGTACTTTTTCCAAGTGTTTTTAAATAGACACTATACTTTGAATAGTTCGCCGGATGGCTATCACCACAATTTACACACTTTGGCGGGTTATCTTTATTTTTATCACAGTTAATTGTTAAATGGGGCTTAACACGTTTGACACATTTCGAACTCTGCTGACAATAGAGTACCGAGCTCCAACTGTTGACAATTGTGACACTGGGTTACCCCCCTGGAATTATTATATCGATCCCGCCGCCCTTTAACAAAGCACATATATTCAATACCCCACACTTTTCTAAGATCAATTTCTTTGTCAAATGTCAGTAGAAACACTGCATCCAGCTCAGGGTTAGCCACCGATTTATTGTTCCAAAGTGCAGAGATCCTTTCGCACTTAATTCCTTGCCTTAGTAGTTCTTCAGTTATTTCAGTCACTGGGATATACGGAAGTCCTTTGGCCACCAGATGTTTTAATCGGAGACACTTCGGAGTATATGTGAAGTATGCCATCTTTTCTTTTTTCAGCTTATCCTGAAGAACAAGGTAGTCGAACAATGCTGAGCAGTGGATTGTCAATATTTTTGGAGCATAGATAACTGTGGCCTCTTTGGAAACAGTTGTGTCAACTATAGTTTTTATGCATTTGGAATAATCCAAAATATGTCCAGTAATCAAAATGGGTCGTAGCTTTGCCCTTTTATCTGTCTCTTCCATGTCTGCAGATTTATCCAAAGTCTCGGGATTTTCAGAAGTTGTATCATCATTCTGTGCATGTTGTTCCGTGGTTAAGGAGCTCAGTGCTCCAAAACTGTTAAATACTGGTATGTTCAATGCCATTGAACTTTGAATCACATTCCTACCCAGGCTTGAGAGATCTCCAGTTCTCCGTTCTCTTTTTGTTACATTAGGAGTTCGTGTCATATTCTAGATAGGTGGGTATTGCGACTTTAGAGCTTAAGAAACCTTGTTGCGACTGACACGTCAGGAAGGGGGGGGGGCGTACTTAGGGTTAAGAAATCGCTTCAGTGGACAGAAACCGGGTTATCGCAGTTATCGCTACCATAGTCAAAGAGGTCTAGAGAGGTCCTGGGCAGTCCAGGGAAAGGTACCTTGGACGAAAGCCCGCGGGGAACTACCTGACTTGGTCTCATGGACCGTAGTTTTATAGAATTATCTTCAGCAGCAGCGCACTATGGTATTCGCCTTGCGGGGATTGGTTCCCGCTCGCCAGGAAAGTCTACAAGCGAAGGTTGAACAACGAATTGTTGCGCATGCGCTTTGAGTCACAAGAAAGACGTCAACAGTTTTACGGGGATGCGCCACTTAGAATTCTAAGTCATCTGACATTTGAGGGTAGGATGCCTAGTCAGCTAAAGAAAGAATAATTTTGGATGTACACTAAGTTTAATTTATAAATTTAGGTATAACTTGCATTTATAAATAGACTCAACGGACATGAATTTCCAGCAAATTAAAAAAAATCTATCTCACAAACTGAAAAAAAACCTTTTACATGAAATTTTATCAGACATTGACATTTTATTGTAGAAAATCGTTCGTCAAAACAAGTCGTGCTTGAATGGAAATACTATCCCAAAAGCAATGACAGAAGCAGTGAATATGAGTATCGCTATATTGTGGAAAAGTAGTGCATTGGAATCCTAAAAAAGTATAATTAATTCGGAATCAATCGACATGCAGCTTGGTTACGCGCGCTGGAAAAAAGGTTTAAAATTTTCTTATTTGCAGAATTTTAAAACTTTCTTGAGATTTAATTTTTTGCACATACCTGGAGGTCAAAAAGGTCTTCTGAATTGTTTGCAGATTTCGATCAAACATTTTCCGAGAAATAATTCCTGTTTAATTCACCCCTGTTTTCGAAGAAAATTTTAACGTGTCTGTAAATGGGAGAAGAATTGTTTGGGATACTTGAAATCTTTCTAATGACATAAATGCATTATAGGAAAGAAATCGCCAAGACCCAGGAATCGAAATTGGCAATACAGCGAATTTTTCAAATTTTGATTTTGTTATTTAATGAAATTACCTATATAAATTGTGGTTTAAACATTTTTCGGAGCATATGTGGGTTTTCTAATCATATAAATACACTAGAAAAGGAATCCGCAAGATCCAGGAGTCGAAATAAGAAATACAGAAATTTTGCACTCATATGAGCCGCACCAGATTATAAGCCGTATCCCGAGTTTGGAAGAACGAAATAGTGAAAAAACGTTCATAAGTTGCACACCATTATAAGCCGCACCCGGATTTTCAAGCTCTAAAAAAACAAAAAAGGTGCAGCTCATATGGGTGTAAATACGGTACTTCGGAATGTCATAGCATTTTTTTTCACTTATAAGTTTTGACATTTTTCGTGCTTGTGTGGAATTTTTAAGCCTAGAAATACACTAGAAAAAAAATCGGCGAGACCCAAGTATCAAAATTGGAAACAGCAACTTTCAGCAATGCTGAATTGGTGTTTAATGCATTTACAAAATTACTTTTGAACCTGCATTCCTTAGATGCAATTATTTTTCGAATTGAAAGAAGGCATCGTTCTTTGTGCATACAATTTCAACCTCACAAAACCATCACGTTTATTTTCCCCCATTACTTTGGAAGATGCTTCGGTTAAATCTTAATTATCCTTTCGACAGCTTGAGTGTGGCAAGGAAGTTTCCAAATCTGTGGTGAAGTTCTCGATCCGCTTTCCACAATAGTTTGTACAGTTTCTTCAGAAAGGTAAAAGTGAGAGGAGGTTCACTCAGGCTTCATTTATCTCAATAAATGCGATCGGTGTATTCTTTTGCGTTGAATTTCAAAGTGGGAACTATGAATTTTCTAGGTCCATCCTGCTTCGTGGAACCTTTGTGTCTCACTTGTAGAATCCGGTTAACTGCTTCGTTTCTGCAGAAGGTTCTCAGGATGGGCGAAATAGGCACTTCGCTTCAATACAGGATCGATGACTGATCATATATTTCGATCTAGGCATCTAAAAAGTATTACATCCTTTCATAAATGCTTAGCACCTTGATTACATGAAAGGTTTGCTTTGATGGCAAACCACATCGATGTATACACCTTCATCACGGATTTCGCTGAAATTGTCAAGCATTTTGAAGGATTCTTGGCAGCATCATAAAGACGCAAAAGACAAGAGCCGAAATTCAACCACCCAGAATGGCATAGGTCCCGAGGACGTTTATTGGCCATGCCTGTTGAACATTCACCTGAATAAAAAGATTTACATATCAGCAGTAAGTATTGTTGGTCCTTGCTGAGAATTTTAGAGTCGATCTCTGGTAGGTTACTTTTTATTTTACGAAATGTGAAAAAAGTAGTAGTAGTTGTGGCGTCTAGAGTCGGCGTCAAAAGTAGGCGACTTTAGTCAAAAGTAGGTCACTCGAAAATCGTAGTTCGAGAAAATTTGAAAAATATATCGCTTTCAATTCGGGAGACTTTAAGCTTTCATGCGTACCTGACTAGAATATTCTGCAATTTTTTAAAACAATTTTCGAGCAACCAAAGTGAGAGTCGCCTACTTTTGACGCCGACTTTAGATGAAGGAATAACTGACGGAAAGGCAATTCGTTTATTTGCAATAGGCATACAATCCATTAGACAGGATTATCAAAAAGGTTTTCGATCGAAGCAATGACGCCACCACTACATCCAGTGTCAACGATCGTCCAATCACAGCCCACACTAATTTAATTCTTCATTTCAGTTCTAAAACGATAAAAGGAATTCAAAATTGCTGAAAAAAGTACGATGAGAACAAATTCTTAAATATGCTGCAATAGAACATATAAATTTCGTGATAGATTCCGCAGTACTCGAGGTAGGTGAAACGTGTCCAATGTACTTTGCGTCCGGATCTTGTATCAAAGCGACATGCTCTTTTGTTGTGGAAGTTCTATAAAATTTGCCGTCTTTTTTATGTTGCTCTAAAGTGACATATTTTTCCCATAAAAAAAAGAGAGATTTAACCGTGCATGTCTCATACCGGTCATTTATTTTAAACTCTTTCTGTTTTCTCTTTAGAACTATTTGCATCTTGCACTTATCAATATGGTAGCTTTGGATGAAATATCTTGAAATATGATTTTCAAATCCTTCAAAACTGCACATGTAACTTAGAATGCAGAGCGCACTGATGTTCCCCTTATTTGGAGAGCTTCAGCCAACAATGACAACTTGACACTCATTTGCGATGTAGGTTTGAACTGACGTTGAATGTACGGCTGCGGAATTAAGTCATTGTCAGAATTTCGCTCCCCTTGTTTTTCAATAAAATGTTCATCATCTGTGGTATCTTCTTCGTCTTCAGATGCGAAAAGAGTCTCTTCTTCACTTGAAACCAACAGAACTGGTTTCTTTACGCTCAGCTTATATGGGTTTCTAAGGAGCGAAGATAGGTTACGCTTTTCATCGGCATCAACTATAAACATTCTACTAGTTGTCCTTTGATCCATCAACAAAGTTCTTTCTCCTTCTGCGACCTTTTCAGGTTTTATACAAATGCAAGGGTCAAAAAGATATCAAAAAGACTTCTGGTATTTTTCTTGAAAAGTGTAATGTTTGCATTTGAATGTAACTGAAAAATTCTCCAAAACAATCTTTACTATTTTAATTGACTCAACATTTTTTTTATTTTTAGTCTTCCACAAACGGCTAAGCACACGAAGAAAATATTTTATAACTTTTTCTTGTGTGAGGAGAGAACACTTATCGAGTTCGCTTGCAAATCCAAAGGGGCAATTTGAACTTCCCGCAGCAATCCACAAGTTGAATCGCCGGCCGTCTCGTACGTGGTGCACATGACACTTTGTCCAAGTAATGCGCGTGAAATTCGGTTTCGGAGGCCAAAACTTTACAAGTTTTTAATTTTTAACCAAAATAGTTTAATTTTTTACCAAGGAAAATAATTTTCAACAAAAAAAGAGACATTCTCAAAAAAATAGTTAAATTTTCAGTTTAAGAAATTCGAGTTTCAACCAAAAAAACAACGAATTTTTAACTGAACTAGTTAAATTTTCATTTTCAAAAAAAAACTAATTTTCAACCAGAAAACAAACTTTCGAAAAAGTTGCATTTTCAACTGACAAAGATGAATTTGCAACATCTCTTAATTTATTACATAAAATCGGTATACGTGCGATTGTATTTTTCACGCGACTGTTATCATCTTATTATTTCCTTAAATATTCCTTGAAAAATAATAAAATAATTTACAAATACACTTATTTAGAAAAAATTAGTTTTTACGAAGATATTAATACAATAGAGCCAAAATGGACTAAATCGCATGCATTTGGTTCATTGTTTTCCCCTCAGCACTCAACGAAGTAAAGTTATCTGGTGGTTAAATGAAAATACCTAATAACAGATTCGTTGACACTCAAAACTTTATCTTTTACTCATCAACTGACACCAACTGACACTTGAAACCAAAGCAAATGCAGGTTATGCGAAGCTCGTGTAGTTTGTAGCGTACTCAGTGCCGGTTTATTTAGTAGACAAAGGTAGGCATACGCCTAGGGGCCCCGCACATCAGTGGGCGCTGTGTCGGACGGTACGGGGTTTTCCACCCTAATGTCTTCTTGAGATAATGTTCCAATAAATTTGTATACCTGTTTTTTTTGCCGATTGAGGCCTAGGATTGGTCCCTGATGAGCAGTGTACAACAGCAATCATGGGATTAAGTAGGGGATTTTAACACATCATTTATTACCAAATGCTATTAATAATTGTAATTGTATCTGTGGAAGAATATATTTCTACGGAGTTTATTTTTCAGAATTTCGTTAATGTTTGGTTATAAATTATGTTTCAAGTAGCTAAAAAAAATAGAGCAATAAAAACTATACTCTATTCACTATACTCTTGCGAACGTATTTGAATTACAGGGTTTATATTAAAAAAAATTTATTTTATTTGGGTAAATTTTCTGCAGTAATTTATAATTTCATTTGTACAAGTATTTTAAACGACTAGCTATAAAAAGTTTTATGTATAGTTCAATACATAATCAAGCCTCAGAAAGTTTAAAAGCTAGCATAATCCTGCTTTAATAAAACTGAATTAACGAAATTTGAGAATCATTGACTTTTGACTAATTTCTCAATAATCGTATTTTCTTATTTCTTGCAATTAGTCAAACATTTTAATCAGGGGTAATTAAAAAACTACGAAAAGCTTCCAATTAAAAAAAAAATGAAAAGTGTTAATTTATTGCTGACCAACCTACCACCCAGTGAAATTTTTGCCCCCCACCCCCATAAGTATAAAAACCCGTATTAGGCATTAAAATAATTTGTTTTTATTGGACAAATAAATTCGAACCTATAAATTACTGATAAAAACATATGGATAATTTTCGTTCAAATACAAATTCGAAAACATTTTCGCCTACCCCTATTATGCCCTATGCCTACGCCTAATACTTACTTCCACTCATCCCAATTACTTCGATATTACCTGTGTTACCCTCAGGTCAACACTTACTTCAGTAACATCAGTTTCTGAATGTCTTTTACATTGAGAAGATATTTTTCAAAATGGTGAAACGTAAACAAAGCGGTTGTTAGGGGCGAAAGTTAGCGAAAGAGAAGAAGTTGAAGGAGGAGAAAGTGATGAAAAACACGGCATAGATACAATATGCGTACAACTTTCAGAGGGATGTAATGTATATAGCGAAATCGATGATAGATTTATTTTCCTAGAGGAACTTGCAAGCATGCCTGTTGATAAAATTAGAAAAAAAAACAGAAAACTTATTAAAAGTTTATTGTAACGATTTGGGGGAACGATTTATTGAAGAATGTGTTCATTTCTAAGGAACTATACGCGCAATGAATCTTCTGAGTACAAAAAATTTGTCAGCAATAGAATTATTGAAAATAATTCGTGGGAAAAAAATTAATGAACTGTACCCTAATGTAAACATAGCTCTACAAATATATCTATGCACGTTATTCAGTAAAGCATATGAAGAATGATCGGTTTCAGTGTTAAAAGATCTACGAATGAATCAAGACTACTAATTTACTGCGATCATCAAGATATTCGTTCAATTGAAAAGCAGAAAAAGAATTAATTGATTATATATACATATATACGACTTATAATATGTAACTGATACTGACAATAGTATCCGCTTCAAGGAGTTTTGCGACAATCTCATAACATCTGAGGAGGAATGTCCATCAATCACTGCCTAAAGTCGGAAACGCCTATCCAACAGTGGCTGGGGTTAGGACGCACTATACTCCTATCGAAAAAGGCGACTTGTCCAACCTAGAGAATCACAGGCCAATAAACTTATTTGGGCACGCTGTATAGGATCATTATAGCTGTCCTAAACAGCAGGATTGTTCCAAAAATTGAGCTGCTGAGAGAACCTGCTAATTGACATGTGCGTCTGCAAAGACGCAATAGCTTATCAGCGCGTCCTGTCAATGGCCTGGATTGACTACCGGAAAGCTTTCGATTCAACCCTTGGCTCGCTCCGTGTACCGAGATTTCACTGAAAGCGGGTGCATTTTTTTAGCTTAGCACCCGCTCCCGGGGAAATCTCGCGATTGTATATATATATATATATATGTATATACAAGGCCACCGAACGCGTCCTCGGGTTGCGGATAGAAGGTCCCTGTACCAAGGGTTTCCGCTGAATGTGGTTACAATAATTAATAAGCAGTTGCGGACAATTGTCTAGGGATGGTCCCGAAGGAATAACCTCTAAGCGGAAGCGTGATAACATTGCCGAAAGCTGAATGGCACCTGGGTGAGGTGTCTCAAACGGTGACTCTGGGATACCGAGCGACCTCTCAGAGTATGCAGCCTTATCCTTGCATGCGGGGCTCTACAAGGATGGACGAACACATTTCCCTAGCTGTTTGTGGGAACAACAATGATAAAACCAAACGTAGTTCGCCATTCCGAAGGGTACCTCTGCGGCAAACCTGGAAATCGAAAGCATAAAGTCACTCATGTATTTTACATGGATGATCTTAAGATCTATGCTAAAAATCAAGAGAAACTACATCTAGCTCTAGACATTGTCAAAGAGTACACTCAAGAAATTGGAATGGAGTTCGGGTTAGAAAAATGCGCCAAGGTTTATCTGAAGAAAGGAAAACTTAATGGAATCCCGGACGACCATGAGCTCGTCGACAGAAGCGCTATACGACACCTTGGCGCTGGATAGACCTGTACATACCTGGGCGTGCCACAGAGCCGCATTCAGGACGTGACATCTATAAAGGATACTCTCCGATGCAGATACAAACGTCTCATTCGACGGATTTGGTCTTCCGAACTGTCGGCGAGGAACATAGTATCTGCGACGAAAATGCTTGCCGTCCCGGTATTACTCTATTCATTTGGAGTGGTTCCATCGACGAAGGACGAGCTCAGATCCCTCGATATAGGGTCCCGAAAGGTTATGCACATGAACAAAAGCATGCACCTTAAATCTTCTGTTCCGCGACTTTACATCTCATGCCGTCAAGGTGGTCGCGGAATACTAAATCTTGAATGTCTTCAGAACAGGATTATTTTGGGTACAGCACATATAGTCGCAAATGGACAAGACCCACTTCTTAAAATGGTCAGGAAACACGAAG
>CAKNWT010160591.1:13634-29145 GCA_932066315.1 Andricus coriarius
TGAGGAACAAATGTCTCACTGAAAGTTCTTTCAACTCGAAAGTTTCCTTGATACTTTTCTTTGCCGTAACTAAAAAAATGTGCTTATCGACCGGTCTCAATTTGCAATTAATTATTATTAAACGATAGGCAGTTTTGATTGTTTTTTTCATTTTGTAGGCATTTTTAGCGTACACTGCGTGCATATACCAAATTTAAAACAGTTTCAATAATATTTAGCTGAGTTTTTACAATTGAAAATATTTATCCGACAAAAAAACTGTAAATACGAAAAAGTTTTGTCTTGTCCTTTTCTATATGACCATATTTTCAAACATTTAATTTTTCGAACTTTTAAATTTGGATATCACGACACACGTGGACAATAATTTTCCGCGTTTTCGAGCGTGCGACCCATTCTTTGATCCGAACCCTCAATTGAAGGCTACTTTTTTTTAAAATTCTGAAAAAATTGGTCTAAGTTTTGAATGTATGGTAATACAACAGTTTTTTCAAGTTGCTATCTTAAGGTTGCGTGGATGCACTTTAAAAAAAATTAATTATGTGTTTGTATCTTACGGCGATTTTAGTTTCTTACAAATCAGGTGGATAGCCATTTTTTCAGTGTTTTCTGCACAAGATCTAAGTTCTCTTTGTGGAATCTAACATCAGCCAGTTTTACAGCGCTATCGACTAAACCATAAATAATGCTAATTTTATGATAGATTGTGTGACAAGCGTCGAAGTTTAAAAATCTAACAGACCAAACTGGTTTGCGATACCAGTTGGTTATAATTGTATTGTTTCCGATTTTTAATGCTAGATTCAGAAAGTTTATTTCACCATCTTTAGCCAGTTCCATGGTGAATTTAGGTTTAGTATCAGCGCAGTAATAAATTTATTTAGAAAATCGTTAAGTTTATTTTTCGGTATGCAAATTAAGGCATCGTCGACGTAACGAAAATAGAATGTGATTGGGTATTCAAATGATTTAAAAATTTGGTTTTCAATTTCTTCCATGACAATATTGGCTTGAACAGCTGATATTGGAGATCCCATTGGTAATCCGTAAATTAGTTGTTAAAATGTACCATTGCACTGACAATAAGATGACTCTAGGCATAGTTTCAGAGTTTCATCAAAGTCTTCTTCAGATAAAAAAGTATGGGGTTTAATTTCTTTCCAACGTGTACCTATTGCGCCTGTGATTAAATTCCATGAGATATTACTGTAATGCAACTATGTACAATCTTCCAAGAAACTTTTTCAATTTCCGTTAACTAATAATAAGGTAAGCACAATGTATATACCTAATTGTACTACTTTAACTCGATTTTTAGTCAAAACTTTTTTAACAAAATTGTTCACAATATATTGTATCCTCTACAGAACTACGCCTTGAAAAGGACTCGGATCCGAGTCGCAACATGTCGGCAATTTTTAAATAAAAACATCAAAAAACCGGAAAAGGCCTTTACTACATTAATATTATGTTATAGTTATGTTTATTTTTTCATTTCACGACTTTGCCAAATTCATTCTGGGGCGCAGTGATTGATTTTTGAGGTTCGAAAATCCTAAAATAATTAAATTGAAACTTAAGATTAAAGATAATAGAAAGCTATCGCCTAGGAATGAAGAAAACAAATTAAACATAATGAACTAACATCTCCTTGTGTGAGTGGCAACATAAATTATTATTTAATTAGTATAAATTCATTAATTTTGCACTGATTAAGTATTGAAATATAATTTACATGGATAATAATATATTAAAGTACGTAAAATGATATATTTTAAATTCTCATAATTTTAATCAAAGCATTCTCGTTGCATAGTGTCGTTCACTAGGAGTCCACTAGAAGTGATAAATAAATAAATACTTAAAATAAACAACTTTTTTATTTATGACAGCGATTCAATGAAAACCAGTGTCATGATATTGTCTAAAAATGCTGGAAACCTATACCTACCAATAATAAAATTGTTTATTCTTCATAAGCTGTTTTGCTACATTTTCAATGTTTGTCTTAAGAAAGAAACAAAACTTTTCGACCCATTTATTTTAATATTTTAGTCGGAAGTATTAAAGGAATTTAGTGTAGTCAAAACGTACGTTGGATTTTTGTAAAAATTGACTATTAAACGATTCATTCAAAATCTGAATCTGTCTTCTTGTTTTTGATGGACTGTATGGGCGACATGAATTCCTTGATAGAATAACTTCACTATTGCCAATTTAAGCTTCATTCTGCATTCATTCTTTGTTTCCTATACAATTTACCTCGAGGAAGAGGATAACTAATTTATAAAAAAACTTCTGCTTAGTCGGATATGCGTACTATATTATGCTCTGCATTACGCATCCGCTATGTTATACATATAGTTTGTAAAATGTTTACTGGATAGAAATTTGAAAATACGGCATCATAAAACTAGCAACTTCGTTTTCTGGAAACAAGTTCATTATTCGAGCCGACCAAAGTACCACAGAAATGTGCACCACTTTTAGCATGAGTTGGACGAGGAAATTGCGCATAAAATTCTCAATTAAGATATAGACTTCCTCATTTCTTTCAGCCCTTATCTATTCTAGGATAGCATCAAATTCCATTTTATATATATATTTCTTTTTGTTATTACAACCATGTGCAGTTTATTGAAGGTTGAGAGGAGGCGGATAACAGTGATAACGCAACTATAGCTATAAAAACAGAAGTCAAAAACAGTAAGGCGCCTATGTTTTAATAAAAGTCGCATTCGAATTCGCATCAGCTTGAAACCATGTGAACGCTATCTTTGCCAAACTCACAGGAGAAAATAAAAGCAGCTAAATGGCTCAATATCGAAAAATCGATAAAATTGATAGTGCTTATAAACTTGGTCCATAATGCCATCATACCTATGCTGCCGTACAAACAAGGAAAGTAGTAACTATGAGTACATTGTGGATGACTCCCCTGTCAACCTAACCTACAATTTTATACTTGCGTGCGAAGAATTATTCACAAATCACAGCAAAAGTTTATAATCAAATCAATTAATCTTACACAATTTTGGTAACCTTTCATCCAGTGATGTGAAAATATTTTTTATTTTCAGATGACATGCAATTTCAAAGTATAGTTACAATTTCGCTGCTGGAAGTAAATGGATAGAGTTTCTTCCCTTTTGAATTATTTTCAATCTTTGAGGTTTAAATAGAAAGTAACGATGTATCCATTTTTATAACACTTCTATCGCTTCGATCCTTTTCTATCTTTCTTTTAGTCTGTAATCACTCCTCTTCTTTTGATTCTTAATCTTCCTATCCATGACTATCCGCCACTTATCCACATATATCATTTTCTTTCCACTCCCTATTCACGCTAATTATGTTCAATACCTACTTAAATCTGTAGTCACCCCTATCTTTCTGAATCATACTCTTTCTATCCAAATGAGCCATCTGCTTATGCACGTCTATCCTATCATATCATATCCAATTGAATCCTTTCTATCTCTCCTGAAATATAAATCACCTCTATCCTTTAGAATCACAGTCTTCCTATCCAAATGCATCCTCAGCTCAACCACGTCTATCTTTCTCTATTCATTAGGCTATCCAAAATCTTGTCTATCATTTTCAATCTCTGTTTTCCTATCCAAGTGAATCATATTCTATATGTTCTGAAATATAGGCCAGCCCTACCCCTTTGAATCACAGTCTCTCTATCCAAATATATTCTCAGCATATCCCCGTCTATTCTTTCCTATTTGTTATGCAATCCAAAATCTGATCTATCTTTGTTCATGCCTGTCTTCCTACCCTAATGAATCCTTTTTTATCTTTTCTAAAATATAAGCCAGTAGATATAATAAAATATCTTAATTATGCGAGTAAACGATAAATTGATAAGAAGGAATTGACTCAACAAAAAGAATTCCATTCGCAAAGAATTTTTCAAATTAATCACAATTAATTTCCATACAAATAATCCATGATTATAAAGAAAATTGTAATTAACCGAAAACTTCTTCTTAAATCAAACGAATTGTAGTGGAAGCAAGAATTTTTCTTCTTCCAACTTTTTCTTTAAACAAAGAATATTTGTTTTTATTTTGTAGAACAAAATAAAGAAGCTACGTGTTCTGAATGATAAATTTTAAAGTTAAATCAGCTGGCATAAGCCATATTGAAAACTGGGATTATGGGTGTCGGCGCATGAGCGCTAACATGTTTGGTATCACGGTACTTGAAAAAAATGTTTGCACTAAATACATTTTTTCGAAGTGTCTCGTCTTCCCGAAATTCAAGATGAGTAGTCAAATATTTTGCATAGGCTTAGCTAGTTGTCCCGACTTTTCGGGACGACAAGTCCGTCCCCTTTTTCAACTTTCCCAACAAGACTGCCTGCTTTCATGTGGATCTGAAAATCTATATTCAATTTTTCAAAAATGTATGGTCCCATCTTCCCAAAAATCGTCGTTAACATCACACGAAATCCCCTAGAAAAATGTTTAAAATGATTTAAAATGATGAAAATTTATATTGAACGAGCAAAAACTAAAATTTTTCCCAGATTTTTTATCTTCTTAGAAATTCAATTGAGTTTTTATTAAAAGCACCGGTTTTCGGTATAAGATGCAAACAAAAATTAAAAATGTACAAAAAATGATAATTTAGTCTCCCTGGATCTGATGAGTAATGATAATCTAGGGGTAAATTATATATGATTTCACATTTAACTTTATTTTTAACATGTCACTGTTTTTGTTCTTGAATTCACTTCTGATTTCAGTGATTACTTGATGTTACCTACATCATATGACGTGAACTTGACAAATAAAAATGAAATGTAAAATGTGGAATTATATACATAATTGATTTCCTGAAAACTTGGTGATTTTTTAAAATTAAAAATACCAATTTTCAACAAAAAACACTAATAGCATGACATAGCATAACAAATAATTATTCCAAATTGTAGATCTTCTACGAAATTTAATGATTTTTATTTAAAATAACCAATTGCCGGGGAAAAACATTAACATCGCCTGAAACTGTTGCAAAAATTGAACAAAAAGTCATAATGATTTGAACAAAATCAAAATAAGAAATACCATTCAAGATTTGACAGAATTCTTCATATAATCTAAAATTGATTAAAAAGTTTTTAATCTTCTTTCGAATCTTTGAAATATAAGTTTTTAAAAGTAAAAATACCAATTTCGGATTGCGTTAGTGTTTTTTGTTGTTGAAAATGAACATTTTTATTAAAAAATCATTAAATTTAAAAAAAAGATTAATAAGTTTTAAACAATTTCAGGTTAAATTATTACGTAAATGGTTAAAAACTAATGAATTTACTTTGAAATATGTGACCTCGCACGGAAAAAGAGACCTTATGTAGAAAAATAATTTTTTGAGTTTTTCAGCGTTCTTGATAGTTTTTGACCTGCTCTTTCTCCTGTAAAAGTCAAAATTGAGCTATCTCCGAAACCTGATTTACTATGAGCAGTGAAAGTAACGTAGTTTTTAGCGTTATAGTGATGCGGGCTGAACTTTAAATGCTTGCACTGTAAAATTTAGCTAGCCTCCTTAAGGTCCCTTTTTTCGTGGGGGGTAACATATAATGATTTTTTGATTAATTAATCAAATCTGATAATTTTTTCAAGTAAAAATTTCAATTTATGACAAAAACACTAACACAATCCAAAATTGTTCCAGCTTTTGAATTCAATTACTTTTAAACAAAAATCATTGCATTTAAATCTAAGGATCACCAACATAACCTAAACTTGTTGAAAAATTATAAATAATCTTTTAAATCTAATAATTTTATATAAAAACATATAAATAATTCCCGATGCAATGATCTGATTTAATAGTAAACTTCTTTTTTTAAATACTGATTTCCAGCAACATTTATTAGACAATTTAAAGGTTTAAATTTAAAAAAACACTAATGATTCTCAATCCGCATACGGTTTTCTATTATTTTTCTTTGACCAATTTGAAATTTTTTCAATTTCAAATATAAGATATAAACCAATTTCAAGTAATTAAAAGCCATTCACGTTTCTAATAATAATGATTGTGAAATTTTTAAGACCTATTGGTAAAAAAGAAATTTTATACGGGATAGATTATTTGCAAATGGTGTATATTGAAAGATAATCCTATTTGAAATAAATTAGGGTGATGATATAAGGTGGCGAGCGGGGGAAGAGAGATGCGAAAGGGGTAATTTTTGCTGATTGCTAGAATAAAAAATATAGTTTTCTCAAAATTCATTGTATGCTAGCCAATCACGAATTATTTAATACAAAATGTATTGATTCATAGACGAACAAGCGGAAAAATCCATTACCTAATTCTGTGAAACATAAATCTTCTGAGATTACAGTTAGCACATATTACAAAGCAAATAAAATCAAATCATATTACAGAAATGAGATAATCACAGTCGAAAAAAATAAAGTAGAACATATCTTTCCATATATATATATATTAACTTTATTATTCACGATACAACATAATATCATGAGGCAAATAATAATTCCATTCGAAGAAGTACTAAAAAGCTATACAATATTTCAAATAAAATTTTTATCCAAGTGAATTTTTTACACTGTTCAGTTTGAAACGTTCTAGATTTTTAAACGATAATTAATTTTTTTAAAGTTAAACATATCGTAAAACATATCCTGTCAGAAGCAAATATTTTCATTTGAAACGAATTTTAAGCATGTCGTTACACATATCCTGTCAGAGACAAATATTTTCAGTTCGTATTACGTAATTAAATATAAGAATCGACTTTTTCAAAAGAAGATATGAGCCATTACATACGTCATTTCCATATAATTTTCGAGAAATAGTAGGCGTCCATAATTATTTTTTAATTTTTTAATTAAACACGATGTTTTATTAGAAATAATATTCAAACTGTCATTACCTTAACCTAAATAGATCTTTTCAGCTTTCTGGAGAAAAATTTAAACGTCCAGAACAATGTGGCTCATTCTGCTTTTTGTTTTACGGCTGAGTCAGCCCTAACACGGCTAAAACAGATAAAATAGTCGGTAAAGTCCTTTCTCTTTTTCTAAGCGGAAAGCGTTCGCCGAATTAGCAGCTACTTTTTCAAAGAACCTTACGGGCTCTCTCTTTCTTCTAACTTTCCATCCTTTTTTCTTTTCTCTCCTTCTTGTAAGATATCCTTAGTACTAATTACATTGAAAGGTTTGTTTTCTAATTCAAGTAGAGAGAATACGAGCGAGGAGAGAAAAACACTTTGAAAAGTTTGTAGGAGAGGAGATTTACTTTAGTAATTAATGAAACGAACCACGATACGAGCACGATCGTCAATTCAGCATTCGAAGCTTAAAGTTTGTCTTTCTTTCCATATAGCTGCTTTGCTTAATAACAGTAAAATTCAACTCTTGCTCTAAAATTGCTTCAGGTTGGTCTAATGACTATTCATACAGCTCCTGCTCATACCTGTTTTCATCAAGAAACTTTATAGGATGAACCAAGAACGCTATACAAGTATAGACAATAAAATTCCGTAATAGAACATTATTTGATACAGCCGCTCCTAAAGTTTATCATGTAATAACAAAAGTTCAATGAGTTAAAGGAAAATACAAGAACGAAGAACGAGAGTATTTGGAGAAGCAATACTTTCATTTGAAATACGAAAATTCGCGCGCCCACAAAAAAGGTATCGTAGCTTATTAAAATATTAATTGAGTCGTTAGAATCTTCCCTTCCAATACTTTTCCTCTTCTGTTCCCCTTCCTTTCGCCTACTTCCCCTCACATGCTATCCCTGCCCCATACTTCCTCTACCTTACTTTACTATCTTTCTTCTTACTTCCCTTTTCACTTTCAATCCCTTCCCCTAATTCTCGCTCATCTACTTCCCCTACTTCTGCTACTAACTCTCCACATACTTCTCATCCTCACCCTCCCTTTCCTACTTCTCCTATCACTTATGTTCCCCTACTTTCCCTCACTTTCCTGCTATCATTCCCCCCACTACCCCTACATACATTCACCTCCTATACTTCCCTGCTCTCACTTCACTTTACGACTTCTGGTTTTCCTTTCGCTTTCCCTCCCAGCCTACTTCCCCTACCATCACTTCCTTTCACTTCCTCTCCCCTCACTTCTTTTACTCTCCCATACTTCCCCTCCCTCATTTCCCCTATTATCCATCCCATACTTTACCTACTTTCCCACAATTCTTCTCGCTCTCTTCCCCTTTGTCTCCTTTCCTCGCCCCCTTACTGTTCATATTTCCCCTCACTTACCCTACTTTTCCAGCACTCGCTTCCCTTCACTTCTCCCGTGAAAAAAGTACGACAGACCACGGACACCCGACTTAAATTATAAGGGTTTCCTCCCGGAGCTACCTACCTAAAAAGATTCCTCAGAAAGTACTCTACGCAAATTCAAGTTGGAAATTCCATTGATTTTCTGTGGGAATTCCACTAATTTTCCGGCTACAGATTCCAGCCTGAAATCGACACAGGAAGTTCCAAGGGAACGCTAATACTATCATTACCTCTACCACCGATTGATTCCCGGAGGTCTTGATCGCCATTCCAACACATTCCGTTTGCACTACACGGAGAAAAATGGTTAGTCCGTCTGAAAATCTAGAGTGTCAGACTGACTTTATTTCAGTTTCAACTATGGGACAGCCCCCTAGATAGTCGAGCGTACGATCCATGGTGTGTCAAAATTGTATGATCAGCTTCACTATCCCAGAGTGTAGAGTTCACGATCCTGGAGTTTGAAACTGATTATCTCAGGAATTTTAGTTTGATTATTCTGTAGTGTCAACTTCATCATATCAGTTGGTCAACTTTATAATCTTTTGTCCTTCTTCTACCTACATATATATTCCTTAGAGTAAGAGAGACAAAAGAGACGGAAATTAAATTAATAAATGAAGCCTGAAAAACATGAAAGTTGATATAAAATCGATCAATTCTGAAAGCATCTTTATTATTTTTGAAGAGTAGGATGACTTGAGACATGATTGTATATGTATAAAAACGTTGACACCATAATACTTTGAACACGAGAGGCTAAGGAAACGGCGTCACTGCACTGAATTAAAACATTAATACTGGAAAATTTAGAAAACAATATAAATGCTTATTACTAATCTCGCAAGTCTTGTTTCTTTCTTAACGAATTACGAAATGCTGAGCACATTTTCGGTCGAAAATGTTGAGAATACGCACTAATTAATGAGTGACGCCTTTGTCCTTAATCCCTCGGAAATATCCAATTTGGCGTTCAAAATCAGAACGAAAATCACTCAAGCCACTCTTCAACATGTTCTCCACATTATATTCACTGTCGACACATGTTTGAAGTATCAAAAGATGGTTTAAACTAATTAACAGTGTTGCAAAACACGGCTAACGTGACACCGAACGTCAGTTGCTCCAAAAATGCGTTTCGGGTGTCGGGTGTGTTCGCTCGGCGTTCGGTAGAGGTCGTGACACAGCCACTTCTGTTTGACATTCTGGAGTGTCGATTTGACTATACTAATAGTGAGACTGAATCACCTATGATTATTCAAACAGAATATAAAATTATGGTCTGCCTGACTATGAAGAAAAAATTGTGGGTGGTACTTGAAACTATTTACATTATCAAACTGACCATCTAAATTTTGACACTTCAAGTTTGACTATCCATTTTTCTCCGTGTAGGTGTACCAAATACATCTTCTTCCAGAAAATTGACTTTTAAATAGCAATTGGCCACACTCCAACGGTTACTAGTAATACTCATCATTGTACAACAACTTCCGAGTGCACCAGGTGTTAAGAATTCATGTTCATCGAGAAAGTTAAGTTTTAAATGAAAACTAGCTGCATTTCACCCATTTTATTATGACCGGTCATTGCACAACAACTTTCGAGTCCACCAGGTGTGAAGAATACATTATGGTCGAGGAAGTTAAGTTCAAAATGAAGATTGGCCGCACTTAATCCATTTTTCTTGGGACCGGTCCATGTACAATGACTTCCGTGTGCACCAGGTGTAAATCACCCATCTTCCTCAAGTAGGTTAAGTTCTAAGAGAAGATTTGGCGAAGATGTATTCTTTACACCTTTTGCACTCGAAAATTGTTGTACAATGACGGATTACGAAAAAAATTAGTGGGGTGTAGGCAATATTAATTTAGAATAGGGGAGAAGCGGGTAATGCGGCGCGCATAACATATATCAATCGGTAGATAAAAAAATATATTCGATAATGTAATAGAAAAACATGTAACACGTAGATCAATATCTGAGCTTTGCTACGTTCATATAAAAAAATTCAATCTCCATCAATTAAAATACTTGATTACTAAGACCAAAAAATTCCACTGCGTCAACTTACCCTACCAGTGGGGTAATGCGGCGCGCAATATTAATTTTATCTGTGTGATAATTAAAAATAATGTTCTTACAATCGAACGCACAATTTCAGTAAAATCAGATTTCTATATTCATTTGCAGTTTGGAAAAATAAATTTGAGGTTCTATTTTTGGACTGATTACCATCCAAAGCTGTGAATATACAAGATTCAACATTTTGACATTTCACCATTTAAATGGCCGTCCGCGCCACATTTCCCGCTTGTGCATGGACCTGAAACAAGACGTTTATGTGCAGATATTAACTAACTTTACCTATTTGTGACATATGAAATCCTTTGAAATAGTCACAAGGTCAATTGCCAACCAAACCTCAATCGTTAATAATAGGTAGATTTTTAAAAAATCCACCGCGCCGAATTTCCCGCCGCGTTGCTTTACCCGCTTTTCCCCTACGCAGAAAAAACTGGGAGTTTGCTTTAGCTGCGGTTTAAATAAAAGTTGGTATCTTTTAGAACTTGAGCTTCAATAGAGACCTGTAGACACACAAAGAGTTCTTTTAGAAAACTTAAACAAAACAACATGAAGGTGCATTCACAAACAAAACGTTTACACAGTGGGCTTCCCGTGTGGAAATTGCCAAATGTTTGCCCATTTACAAGTTCGGCCCCAACTTGGATAATTATTTTAAGGCTACAACAGGGTTAATATCTTAAATCTGGTTTAACCCAACTCTCTTTCACAGCTGTTGATTGCAGCGCCATCAACTTGGCTGTGCATCTGTTTTCAGTCGGGCATCTTGAACCTCTTGAACACAAGTAGGTTGGTTTGAGGTTATGTTAGTGAGTGTTTTTGTGATTTTACCTGTATTAATTATTAAAGTGTGATTCAAATGATCAAAAATGCCGAAAGTGAAAAGCATTTGTCGCGTTCGAAATTTTAATTAAAATTGTTTTAATAACTCCTTGTTTATTTAATAAACTATACATTATTTTACAGAATTACACTTTCTGTAATATTGTTTACATAAAAGTAGCTGACCATTTAACTGATCCTTTAAAGATCAAAAATAAAAAAAAAACTAATGTATAAAATATAGATTACCTAAAAATCCAATTTCAAATAATTAAACATTTTAATAATTAAATAATTGTAAATAATTTCATTTTAAATTAAGCTTATCACTTCTGTCACGATCATCTTTTTTCAATTTTTATTATCGAATCATTTAAATTTTCAAAACTTCAACACCGTCTGGCTCCGTTGCTCTCATTTAGTTTCATGTAAATTTGAATTTGCGCGCCGAACTCTAATATCGATTGTCGGTCTCTTCGATTCATTCTTTGGTAATGCGGCAACTTCGCTATAATAAAACAAGTGAATTTCGTTGTTGAAAATTGCAAGCGTAATTCTGACAAAGATATTATATCTTTGATTCTGATTCGCTTTGAAAGAAGTTTAGTTCAGCGCGATATTACTATGTGAATTTTTTTTGACAATTTGAAGTGCAAAATAAATCCTCTTTGAGAAAAATTAGGTTTCTCCATGTATTTTACCTGACTTCAAAGAGGTGAGGCTGACGACGAATAAGCCGGCTCAGGAATAAGATTTTTCTTAAAATGTTCAGCTACTTGAAATGTTTCTTTTAAATAACAAATTTGTAATTATAATGTGACTGAGACTAGAAAAATTGGTAAAGCCAAGTTAGGACGTTACGTTTGGTAGTTCCGGTTATCGGCCGATGACTTAAGACGAAAAGATTCTTGCATATGAATACGCCTTTTATATTTACAAGATTGTTATATAACCAGCAAATTATATTTATCAAGTTATTATATCTATTGTAAATGCAACAATATTTTCTACCTTCAAGCACACGTGCAATGATTTAAGGTAAAAGTTGTGTTATTAATTAGATAAAGTGTCGAAGTGGGCAAAACGAAAAATAGGTTCTTTAGAAAAAGGCTTTATTGACATTGGGTTCCTTTGCAGGTCCAAACAAAGTCTCCTTTGGAACGAATTCATCGTTTTGGGTGACTTCAACAAGCTGTTTGTTGCAGCTGGTGCAATCTGAAGTTGTTGTAAAATGGCGGGTCTTCCCCTTAACCGTTCGGGTGCAGCAAATCACTATTTAAAAGTTAACTTGCTCGAGAAGGATGTATTTTGCACATCTAGTTCAAAATACATCGAACATTTAGCGCAGTGCGTGTGATACACTAATAAAATCATCGATAAGACAATCACTGTACATACTGTCGATTCACAAGGGAAATTGGCGGCAGAGTAGGGAAAGCGACGTTTGGAAGACGACGTATCGTTACCGAAAGTTGTAAAAGTAACATCGCTTTTGTGGGCTGTTCGCCAATTTTATACCCCACGTTTGGCTTAGTGAGCCCATTTTGCCACAAGAAAGGTCAATTTAAACATATAATAGAGTAGTTTAAGTGGTTTTACACAATTAATATCAGTACATATTATGAATTTTAATAATATAAATTTATTGAAATGATACATTTTTCAGGGTAGCTGAGAATGAAAATTTGGAAAATAAGGAAAAATTTTTTAAGTAATAAAGAAAAATCAAATTAGTGCATTATTCTGCAATGTCTAAAGAAGAAGTCCCAGACCGAGGTACACACATAAATATAATATACATTTGATATAGTAGAGTTGAACATAATGTAGAAAAAGTTTGCACTTTGGACAAAATCGAGTGCGAAGCACGAGATACGTGATGAGAATTTGTTCGTTAAAGTCGAAGGAGCTTTAATAAATGAGAATTCACAATCACCAAATTGCAGTTGTCAGTGGTTCAACCTGTAATTTTAAAAGCTATGCCGAGCGCGCAGCGCGAGGTAAATACGTTATCGAGCGTAAAGCATTAAATTCATAAAAACTTTGTGAGAGTCGTTTTTTGAAAAAGGATTTTATTGGTTATTCTATCATCTGAATCAATTTCTAAGACGTCATATAATTCTTTATAAAATGAACAATTGCTATCTGCTGATAAATAGAAGAGTGTCACGGCAGAACCATGTAGTGCCAAGGAAACAAATTTTCGGAAGAACTAAAAATTGTTGGAAAACTTAGAATTATTTTTTAAACAAATGAAATGAGAAAGTACATTTGAGAGTTTACAGAGTTCTATAAATCTACAAGGAAACAGTTGTAAAAATTTAATGCTTTTCGAGAAAAAATATTGTCCAAAATCATCAATTGTCATAACCATGTAAGTTACATAAATAATTTTGTTTTTCAAGTTGTTTTAGAAACTCTAATTACCATAAAACATATCAGTGAAAGACCAGAAACATATTATAAGAAAAATAGAAGGCTCAAAAATTTATAATTACAATTTTTCAAAACTTTAAAACAAAATATTTTGCCATAAGATCTTTGAAAAACTAATAGATGATTTTGCAAGAAAAACAAAATTTGAATTGTTCTAACAAGTCTTGTTTAAACAATTTGCTTCAAATGCGAGATAAGGAAAAACTAATAGCACCATTCGATTTAACTAAATAAATTGCATAAATCTGTGTATTTCAAAATTTTTTAATAGATTTAATTATCGACATAGTATAAATGGGTATAGTACAAAATATTCCAATATATGGACTTTTTTCTGAAGAATCGACTGACGCTACTAGTTTTTCCCTATCTCACATATTTAAGCAAATTGTTGAAATAATATTTTTGTGAACAATTTAAAAATCAACTCTTTTTCACCACAATATGCGGTGGAGTTTTAGAAAAATTTTAAGTCAATAAAAGGTATTTTGAAAAAAGCGGCACTTTCATGTTTATGGTATTTATTTCCTTAAAGTTTTTTAACAATGAACGATTTATAACGCGCAATAAATTATTATCGACAATTTTCATTGAAAAGTCATGTTTAGTTCATGAAACGAAAACTCGTCTGTCCAACGATATCTAAAACGTTATTTTGGTTATTAAATTTTAATATTAGATTACAAATTGTATAATGATATTGATGTAAAGAAATCTGAAATGTGATTTTTTATCCATTGTTTTTTTCCATTATTTATTTATGAAAAATGTGAATATTCTTCGATTTATTTATTATCTCGATAAAAATGTTGGTTGATTGGCAAACCTTTGGGAAATTTGGTAAATTTCTTTTCTTTAAGGATTAAAAGAAATGGAAATAAAGAAATACGAGTAAAATTAAAGAAGGAGGGGGACTTGGAGATTTCTTTCTTTTTCTTTCTTCTTTATTTATTTCGATTTTTTGCTTTTTAATCTCGTATGAAGATACATATGTGCTTGTCCTAGTCGTTATTGGTTATCACATTAACATTCTTTTTCATTAAAAAAATGTCTGTTATCAGTGTCAATTGATAAAGTTATTAATATTCAATTACTTATAATAATTATCATTGATTATTAATTATTGGAGTTAATTTAAGTTAATCCTTCAAACAGTTCCTGTAACGTGATGTACGAATACAATGGAAGAGAATATTCCCATCCCGATTACGTATTCACTCATAGGATGGATTGTACAGCAGCTCATAATTATTTGTAATCAAATATGGAATAGTATTCGAAATTTTGATCATCACAGAAGGTTGATACAGTACCTCTCAATAATGATGTGAGATTCCAATATATGACAAAACGCACTCAAATGTATTAAACAATGATTTATATATTAATTTGTATACACATAATGAAAAATATTGAAATTTTTATTTTTAAATAGATTAGTTGTATGAAATATAGATTACTTTTTTACATTCTCATTCATGAGAGTGTAATGTATTCGTCCAAATTTTCGATGTCTGATTTTTAACGGATCTTTACGTTTCGGCACTCACAGATTCCAAAAATCATACAATTTTTTCGGTGTCTGTCTGTCTGTCTGTATGTCTGTCTGTCTGTATGCCTGTCTGTATGTATGGTTTCCTGAATTTTGTGGACTCGCTAACTTTTGAAGGATTTTTCGAATCGAGTCAGCCTTTGATGAACTTTTTAAGGGTCCCAAAATGAAGTTCAAGTTCGTTAACCAGATATTTTGGATCAAAATTCAAAAAGTGAGCACATTTTGAAAATTTTTGAGACCACTTTTTTTCAAGATTTGAAAATTTTATGTACGCTTGTTAGTAGTATGCAAAAAGACAAATCATTTATTCTAAT
>CAKNWT010160615.1:0-13147 GCA_932066315.1 Andricus coriarius
AGCGTTCTCAAAACATTCATTGTTTCAAAGACGTCCTAAAAATGTCTTTTCGACATTCGAAGTTTGTATTACTTTATTTAGAATGACATAGGATGTTTTAAAGATGCTAGTTTTCCCTTTTTACCTTTAGTTCAAAACAATTAAATTTCTTTATACCAATAAATAAAAATTCACTCAGATTTGATAAGAAAGGTTCTTCAATTAAATCAAAACTAATAGCGTCAACATTTTTAGAAATAATCATTAAGTATTTTGTATATCTTCAACTATGTCAATAACAATATATCACCACTATAAATGATAATGAAATCGTATAGACTTATAAAAGTATTCAAGATTGGACTAAGAAGATTCTTCAACTAATCATACAAAAGTATCATTTTTAATGATAAAAAAGAATTTCAAAAATTGGAACTAGATAATATTGTATTCTTATTACAAGTCTCACAAATTATTATTTACAGCGACAGCATCGATAACAATAAAGGCAACATTTTTACATAGATACTATCTGGAATATTGAATTGAGCAAATGGATGGTATAATAATAATAATCCAACTACGGGACAAAACACGCGACTAATATCAAGTCAGCAGCATTTATTACGTGTGACTGTAACACGTGTATCGATAAAGTCAAATTTAAATCGTCATTAAATGTACTCCTGCGAGTGTAGAACGGTCGCGCAGATTGTGGGAGATAAATCGCGATGATTGGCGAAAATCCAATTACACCACTAACCGGCAATTGTATGTTACATTTGTGCCGAACGATAATATCGTAACTATTGTCACGGAAGGTGATTTCCCTGAATGAGGTTTCATTTGGATCAGATCGTGAAAAAATGAAGTAATCGATTTTCACGTGAAAGCAATATTTGTTGCAACTGAAAATTGAATTGTCGACTGTTGGTGTATGGTTTGCTTTTGCAAACGATTTGCGCCGATTGCTGCCTTGTAACTCGGGAGAGTCTGAAAGTCAAGAATTCCCAGACGCATTGGGAAAATTCTCACGTGCTATAATCTCCGATATTCAATTGATTTTTTACTTGAGGTCCATGTAATAGAAGAAATAGAATTCTACTTCTGTGTATGATAACAGCGTTGGAGGGGGATCTTCAATTAAAAGTTTTTCTATACTTGAAAAACAACAAGCCGTGAGGGATTCCGCGGCATGTCGGGTACAGCGAAAGGGCCGTAAGAAAGGGGAGGATTCTCTTCTTATAACAGACGTTATAAGAAGCGTTAATAGCTTCCTACTCTTCAACGATCTCTCCAACAAGCCCTTTTGTTAATGCGAAGTTGGATCGATGTAACGCGACTGAATAGGAAAGACCCCTGTTTCCCAGGACATTAAATTTTCACATTTTAGGCAGTTGAAAGTCAACGATGAAAGGAATGATTGCTCTTTATTTTTTCTCTCAGACGTTCTTCTCTTCTTGTTCGATATTTTTTCAAATTTGATCTACACCTCATCTAGATGTAGTACATAGAGTTAATGTGCGATAATTTTGTGAAAATCATTTTGTGAAAATACTTTATTATTATCTGGAGCTCTTGAGAATATTAAAATAATTGATAAGGTAATCCAAGCCATTGATAATGATTACATAGCTGAAATGTTGATTGAATAGATAAAATTAAAGTAAAATATATTTATAAAATTGAAGAGCCCTTCAATTAGGAAATGGTAATAAAATTATTTAGTGAAAAGCGAACGGTAAAATTTACAAGTGTCCTAAAGAGAGAAAATAACGAATTATCAAATAATTAATAAATACAAGCATCCTACTATAAGACGCACATACAACAATATACAATAAACGAGTTACCATATCATCTAGTGGAGTCAATCCTAAAAATTGAGGATAAATCTCGAGTTGTCTGTGTTTAGCCTATCCGCATATTGATTGGTTCTCATAACTCAGAAAATAAATGATTCTCGCAAAAAAATTCGCAGGGCGATAATTGAGCCATGATGTAATCAGACATTCATAAAACTATGTAAAATATCACTTTTCACAAATTTACAAATAAATAACGTTGCACATTCTTACTTCAGAACACACAAATACCTCCACGATTCTCTCAAAGTAAGAGAAACTCAGCCAAATTTCGCTTAACTGCGCGAAATGCTATATTGAAATAGCATGTCGTAATTGGCCAAAAATCGTCATACGGTACAACACCTAATATTATAAACTGATGCAAGCTTATAAATATAAATTGTTGCGCCAAGATATAATAAATTCGCCACATTTTCGGCAGTATGCAGAGTTTTTACTCTAATTTGTACTAAAAAATATTTTTAGGATTAACTGTAAAAGAAATTTCCTGAAGATTCGAGAACGATTCTATCTAACTTTAAGCGAAATTAAATGAGATTTTCAAGCTATTGAACCAACAACTCTCCAGACAAAAAATCAATAATTCTCAAGTATATATTCAAGAGAAATTATATGCAATATTTTCAGGCGTAATTAATATTATTTGTCGTAGTTTAAAGTTATTATTAATGTAAAAATAATGTTCGATGAGACTTGGTGGAAGTTCTTACTACGGCCTAGAAAATCTTTCCACCGGCGTAGTTTTTGAACGATACCCACTTTGTTTTTTCTTCTTCTTCTGACATCCTAAACTCGGTCGAACTTATCGTAGGTCGGTACGATTTAAGGGGCTTACCCATAAGCGTCGTTTCAGTCTCATCGTGCTTCTAGTTATCGGGGATCATTTTCCGCCCCAAGGGGATCAAGGAACGGCGGCCTGAGCTTAAAGCAAAACGAATCGCCGGCAATATACGTGCAAGAGGAGGCAGAATCCTTTTTCCGCGATACGTACCTACCGGAAAGCGAGCTCCACTGTCTGGGAGCTTGCGCTAGATTGTGCGATACACTTGACAGCTCTCGTACGGTACACTATGCTAAAGTTGGCTTCACTAGAAAAAGTTGATTGCTCTAAATAATAATTGAGATAAACCGGTTCTGAAAATTGGTTCAAATTCTAAAGTAGATTTCTATTTCAAAGATTAGTTCATTGGATAAGCTCCAGATTTTAATTGTATACTACTACTGAACCTCTACCAGTGTGAAATTTATTCTCTTGGCATAAAACAAAAACTTCTGTGAATGCGGTAGAGATATCTTCCTTATTTGATACACGATCTGTAAAATGAAAAACCAGTTAATAATACAACAGTAAAAATTGATAATAAGAATTCCCAGTAACTGTTGATAAGAACTTTTAGCAATGTTCAATATCAACCCCAAACCACGGTCAATAATATACCTTGGCATCAGTCAATAAAAACATCTAGCAAGGATTACAGTGAATTTTAGCTACAATTAATAAAAATCCTTAGTAGTGGTTGAACAACCAACTCTATCAATAAATAATAACAAGCCCTAGGTCAAGGAGTGATACCAAAACTCAAAGGACATGTTTCAGAAACGAGTGCTTATATTGAATTTCATTAAAGAGAACAGTTGCGCTATGTATCTGTCAGGGCCTACTAAAATTGGTTATTGTTTTGTAGGCTCAGTATAGTAATATTTGTTAGGCTTTTTTACTAATTAGTGCTCTAACCATTGCTAGGGATGAATTATTTACCGTTACCTGGACTTGATATTGACCCTTGATACAGGTTCTTATTTTCCCCTCCTTCTGAGACTAATTTGGATAAGTGTCTTCATATTGAAAGGAAAACTTTTGTTTTCCTTTCCTGATGTAAGTATTCAGTAATGCGTCTTTTTTAACAGAATTATAATATGCTCGACATGGGGTGAAAAATGTTCATGATTATTTGAGCGGTTGCGGGACTTGCGCGCGATATAATTTCTTCAATATTTTAGATCCCATCGGAACGCAACTCCAGCCGCTAAAAGACCACCCACTGAAGGTTGGCAGACTTCCACGTCGTCACCGCAAAACTCCTTCATCCGGGAGCGGCGCGGCACCAGTGATTTCGAGGAAACCGCGCCATTTCGCATGCATAATACATTCTAATAGTTCTCTACATCGAACCAGCCGCGGCGACGAAAAGAAGCAACGTGGCCGTGATCATTTCGTCCTTTTGTTCTCCGTACGAATTCAGCTACCACATCGCAGAATGGGGGTTCCTGACTTTTATTCGACCGGCGAGCAGTTTCCATTCTTGATGACGTTGCAAGGGGTGTTCTTTCCTAGAGACAAACTTCTTTAATTTTGTACTTATTTGCATTTAGATTGTGTGCTTTCTTCAAGACTGCTTATATTCGTCTTATGATGTTGCTGATTATAATGTGTGTTCATGAAATTTCAGTTCAAAAGGATATATTTATGCTTAGGTTATCCATTCATTGGTAAACCTAAAACTTATATGTGGCCACATTTCTGCAGGAAATTAACGGATTCAATAATCCACAAAATGAAGAAACGTTTCACCTCAAAAGATTCGTAAGAAATTAATGTTTATAATAGGACAGCATTTCGCTTTGATTACGAGTTTCAAGAATCATTAACAAATTTCAAGAAATATTAACTTGGAAACAATATGCAGCATCATATTTGAATAAAAAAAAAAGGAAACGGAGGATTTCAAAATGTACACTAATCCTGATTTTTTCCTTTGTTTTTAACAGTAACCTAGAGAACGCAAAATGTTTCAGAGAACTCTGCAAATAACGTAGTTCAGTGGACTATAAGAGACTGACGGCACTCAATGACGATGAACCTGTACCTGCTATTGAATTTGCTTGACTACGAATATGAACTCAGTAGGAACTAAAGACATTTGACTTATGGGAGTCGCCTGGAAATTGACACAGAGAAGTCGCTCGTATGTCGACCAATTGCAAACTGAATACTGACTGTGCGTGTCAAACACGCGACGTTAACCTTTGAATGTGCGTATGTGTGTGTCGGTGACAACTCAACCTAAGAAAGTATAGGTAAGAAACGAATCACCTGACATCCACTGACCAATAATGACACCAAACCGTACTTCATACCACAACACTATACTCACAGCAATGCGATTAAATGTCAAATCCCGAACACTTAACGTATGAAGTTTGTAAACCATAGAGGGAAAAAAGTTTCCTTTGTGCGCATTTTTGAAGCCAAATAAATAATATTGTGAAAACCTTACAGTCTGTTCGTAGATTTTTGTAATTTCAGTCGTCACTATCATCCGGCTTAGTTTCTGGTAAAATACTTTAGTTATAGCTAAAACTATATAAGTTTTTTTATGAATATGATATTTAAACAGAGAAGTACATTTTTACAACAAAAATGTCCTTACCGTACGTATGTTAAAAACCAGTTTCGGGGTAGGAAATCATGATAAAAGCCATTCCGTTACCTGCTCAGTGGTTTTTCCTTTCATAGATACACAATTATTTATGTGAGAATGTGCTATTTTTTATAAGTATTAAAATAGGATAAAGTTCATCATTTTTTTTCCATCATTCTGATACCATATGTATACGACAACCTGGAACTGCTTATATCTGCGCGTGCACGAGGATACGGTAGACCGGTTTGTGTACTATTTTTTAGCCTCTATTTACAAATAAAGACCTCAAGATATGCTCTCAATAGGTAAATTTGAAAGGAAAAGATGTTTTGAAAATTATATTATAGCAAAAATTACAGGTTAGTATATTTTTTCAATCCCCCACTGATCGTTAATAATCATTTCTTCATCGAACTCCTAACCTCAAGTCTACTTTCTATGTTTCATGTACGAATTTAATTATAATTTATTGTCTTTAGAAATGCAGCCTTGGAATTTGAATTTTTTATGCGATCTTTACGGAGTTGAGTCCCTAATAGTTCTTTGTGTAGAACTCACGTTCGTTGCGATAAAGGCCTTCTATTTTTGAATCGCTATTCTCACCTAGTGTGCCCAAACTCAAAAGTTCAGCTTTCTTAAACCGAATTTAATATAGTCATTTCTTGTATTTGATAAATTTCACACTGTTATAGTAAGTCATGTCATAAATAAAAGGCAACATATATTAACAATATACTTTCATAGTACAGGTTAGACCTAATTCAAGTGGGTGAAGCTCGAAGTGTTCGCGGTACTATGGGGTTCAGTGGGGTGACCTTTTAGTCTTCAAATAAAGAACGCATTTTAATTATTATCTTCGTAACTGTAAGGCTCGTAAAATATTTGTTTCAATTTCCGGGTTCAGCCATCTTGGTCGTAATGTCCTTCGAGGAAAACGTGACGTTTATGTCTGGAGGAGGACCATAACGAGTTTATGAGTTGTTAACCGTAGTTGTTTCGTGCGTCGAGTATTTCCCGTGGTTCTCGATAAAACCTAAACGAGGCGTTGACTTCCATGGCTGTGCCACTGAAGATAAACCGTGCGTCGACCCGACGCTAACGCGTTTTCTTCGCCTCATCTCCCTATTTTCCACCAAATCCCTCGCTTCACGTATCATGTCGAAGAGTTTGTTCCGGGTAGCTGATATCCGTGATTTTACCTTTATGCTTCACTGCAGACAAAATCCACCGGGATCATCCGGTACAATTTCCTAAAACTTTAAATTTTGTGCCCAACGGTTTTTCTTAAAATTGTCTTATCTCGTTTTAAAAAACTATTATTTCCTCAGTAATATTAACTCAAATTGAATACCTCTTTAATTGTTCGTTAGTAATTTTATGGTTGGTTGGAGTTAATGAAATTGAACTGATGAGGACACCAAATGCAAAATTTTCTGATACAAAGCAATGTGAAAAATTACTTTCTAGCTAGAAGAGAAAATAATTACCGAAATAGAAGTATGAAAATCACCTCCTTTTGTTCAATTTATAACCAAAATTTGTATGGCTTCTCCTAAGAAGACACCTCATGCAGATATCCGGGAAGCATCAGGAACCGCGAGTCTGAATTTGGCATCGAGACTCGACATCTGCAGGATGTCTGTTGGAAGAATGGGTAACCGGTAATTGTAGGTTGGCAGGGATTCAATGTAGGTAAATACGCGATCCGCAAGGCCCGATGACACCGGCGTGCATGTAGACACAGGGGCCATATGCTATGAGTTCCCCGGGTCTCGTTTCATTCTCTTCCGGCTACGAACCTTCTCCGTTTTCTCTCTTTGGATATTGGTAAAGAGCCAAGAAATCTCAATCTACTCCAGCAGCCGACTCTTAAGTCCGAATCAGATGGACCAACATCAAGGCAAGCTAGGTCCATCCAGAAGCTTTCTACTTGATACTTCCTGCACCTTTACTAAGGAGATTCATCAGTCGACTGCAGACTGCCGGTTCCTCTTCTCTCGAGCACTCTTCAAGCTTGGATCTCAGCTTGGGATATCTGGCGAATCGTATCCACCGGATAATTACCGTCGTTACGACGATCTGGGAGCCGAATGAAATTTGTGAAGCGAGTAGAATGTTGGATAAACTAAATACTCCTGGCAGTTCACGAAATTAAATTGCCGGTTTCAATGAGTATTTTCCGACTTATAGAGGATGGTAAAAAAATTAAGAGGAATTTTTTCTCCTCAACAACGAAATATTTTTTCAAATACTTTTTGCTTATAGAAATGTAAAAATGTGAATAAAACCTAACATATATTCTGCAACACGTACCTTTCTATCACCCGATTAATCGAATTATGAATCGAATTTCGTTTCAGTTCTATGTCTGACTAAACTACGAACATTATCCTGATTTCTTGGCAATTCAAATACATCTCTGAAACTTCGACATGTCCAGTCCAAGATTCCGAGTGCAAAAGTACTTTTCTGAAAAGGCAAGGTAGCAAGTATTAAATAAATCAATCGGAAGGGTCGGAACGTAATCTTGGTTGGACACATGGGACTGTGGAAAAGGGATGCGGGAGACGGGGGTTTAGCGCTATCGTATGCAATTTATAAGCCCTCGTCGCATCTCCCATCGTTGCTACCGTCACCACCACTACTATCGCTGCCACTGTCCTGGTGGATGGAAGTATATAGCTGCGGCCGGATCTGCCGCCCCATTTCGCGGTCCAGTGACGCCCAGGAATTCGCCAATTGGATTTTCTCTGCCTGTCCTCCACTCTTGAAGGCCCGAGTTTTCCGTTAGATGGTGCAGAAGGTGTCTGCATGGGTTATCATACCAGAGGCGAGACGACGATCCTGAAATCTCCAGTCGACCCTCGCTGACACTTTCAAATTTCTCTTCCCTACATGACATAATTTATTGTCGATCGTGTATCGGAAATGTAAGCAAAACGTGGCGATGTTTTCACACTCTGTTATAGTTCCTTTAAATTGCTTAAAGTTTAGAGAAATATTTCGGTTTTTTTATGTATACACGAGACTCTTTTATTTTTTAAATATCTGAGTATTGAGAAAACAGAGATTCCCCAGTTTCTACTAATCTGGGGTTTTAAAAAGCAAAACTCCTTAGTATCCAATTAATATAAAGTTTATACTATTACAATATTTGACACAACTGGAAAAAATTTTATCGAGACGTGAAAAAAAATATAAATGTGAGAGTTAAGATAAACTGACTTTGAGGATTATAACCAAGGTCTCTATATTTTGTTATAGAAGCGATGACCTATTCGGAAATCGAAAGAGATTACAAAACGTACCTCGAGATTGTTTCTCAAAATATTAAAAGAATCTAAATAATGCCTACAATAATTAACTCTAATTTATATAAAACTTTAAAGAATGTTGTGACCCACTCGACTAAATTGTGCTTTGAAATGAATATTGTATTGAGATATTGATAGAGAAAAATGATTAATTAAAGAAAATGGTAAGGACTACAAATGGTTAAGTTTTTGGCAATAACCCATGAGATTTTTAGTTGCTAAGCTTATTTAGAGGAGACCACCCTACAGCAAATAATGATCCTACAGTAGATAATAATTAATTATAAGCACAAATATAAGTGAAATAAACCATTCTAATTTTAATACATTACCACGTATCATGTCTTAACTATTGATAACATTAAATCAATTATTTTACAAACATTAGTCTGTCGACAGGCCTTAATTCTGAATGTCTTGTAAACATTTTTTTAATCTACGTTTTTGCTTAGAAGTAATGAAGAAAGACTTGAAAATTTTATTTGATTGTTATAAACAATTAATTTTGACCAATACTCCAGTGTAGCCGATTGTTTTACAACAATGTGATTTTTCTATTAAATCGTTATGATTTCTTTTTGGGATAATGTTCTCTTATGAAAAAGCAGTACAAATTGAAAATTTTAATACAATTAATAACTTTAAACACAATTTATAAGTGTATAAATCAAGAGAGCAGTCAACGTAGAAAGAAGTTAATATTGGCTTTAAATCATTTAAACGAAAATTTGTTTAACAATTTCTTTAAATCTGTAAGTTACGGAAAAACTGATTGCACCATTCGATTCTACGGGGAAAATTACGTGAAATTCGTGTGTTGGAAAATTTTATGTGTAGTTCAAATAAGAAATTACATAGTACTATACCCGCTTCAGCATTTGTTTCTACTACTTAACAAATTGGGAGAGAAAAAACATTTAATGTACATTTTTCCGTAGAATCGTGTTGCTTAATTAGTTTTTCCATAACATACATATTTAAGAAAATTCTCTAAACCTTTTGTGTTTAAAAATTCGAAAAATCAGGTTTTTCCTAATGAAAAATCATGCATTGATCAAAGTATGCCCATGAGCGCTAATCAATGACAAAATTACTTATGACTTTATTGCTTTTGTTTATAACTTGTTTATAAATTTTTTGCAATTTATGTGTATTAGTATGTGCAAAGTTCATTTCAATTACATTTTTATCAAATGACGTTCTTGTCCTGTGGTTTTGCATTGAAAAATCTTATTCAGTCATACTAGGCTACAAAATTACCAAAAAAGAGAAACACGAAATTTGACACGTAAAACAATACAATAGACACGGATTTGTTCAATTCCAAAGATAATACGTTAAATTGTACGGTACGAAAAAAGGGCAGGTTTTTATTAGAGTCGCTGTGATGAAGCTTTTTTTATTACTCTATAGCAGCCTCGTAACATGAGAAAAAAAATAGCAAATATTTAACCCCCGATAACATCAGGGCCAGGGTGGTGGTTAACGCAAGCGAACTCAGCGCCCCAAGGCGCGCTTTTTTACAGCCTTGGTGCGCTTCACGCAAGGCTAAAACAAGGCTCAGTATGTGTATCCGTGTGTAAAAACTTGCATGTGAATCGTCCAGAAATAAGAGGACATGAAATAGTCGTGACTATAGGAAAATAAAGGTTATCTTATCTATGTAACTGTAGAAGCTAATTGGGAGTTATTGCTTGCCATGCATTACCTACGCATGCATACACAATCACATCAAACACTGTATTTGCTGTGCTGTTTAGTACTTGTCAATAACATGTGTGCACAGAATGTCCTCATTATTGTAAATTATTGCGATCATTTCGACTATTTCATTCTCAAAGCCGTTTGACACATGGCTATGGAGATCTGTGCGATATCCTGATTCATGAACTATGGATTTGGAAAAGAAAGTCAAGCATACAATTGTTCAAAATTAAATTAAATTACGTTGATGCAAAATGGATTAACTTAAACTTGAAATTTGTTGGCTCATTTCTAGACGTGGTGCACTGAAGAGAAAACGAAAGCGCAGTCGAGCGATTCCAACTGTTCGTGGTAACACTAGAGGGTGAAAAAAGAAAGCAGGGAGTATGAGTTGAAGAAACTTAAAAGAACTTTCCAAGAGTTCACTCAGCAGAACTTGTTGAAGAAGCTATAATAAGCGCTATGTTGTGTGATGTTGATGTATAGCCCCATATCAATCATAATGTTTAAGTTATAAAATCTACTACAAACTGGCATAAAAGTGCTTTAAACTTTTCTCTCCTTTTCACGAAAGCTCGTTAATACTTATTTTGTGTCGCGAACACTTTTTCGCTTACGGACGATCGCTTTGGTCAAGCCAACCGCTTTGCCGCAAATCCCACGCCAAGTCGATATACTTTGTCTCAATGAAAGGGGATAAGGTCCCTTGATATTTCGCTTTTTATCGGATACATTGCTTATGCATCACGACCTTCTAGAAGGAGAGAAAAGTAACAAAATATAAATATAGAAAATAATAAAGCAGTAGTCAAATCAATATTTATCATTTTTAATTAAATTTCAGAATTAGGAAATTTTGTCTCAGTGTCTAAAGTTAATTATTATCAGTTGCGAAAATTTTCCCGCGGGATGTAGAAGCTTCGCTGAAAGAGAATTCCGGTTCCAGCGCCACTCCTCACTCTTAATCCGCTCTACGTATTAGTGGATGCAGATTAATTAATTTCCTGCGATTTCAAAACTGATGGCCCCTGCAGTGAGTGTAACTCATAATCCTGAATACCACATGCCCCGAATGTGAAGTTAGGTTTATGTAGTCGTATGCAGACGCATACTCGTGTGAGGAAGCGGACTCAATGCATTGCACGTTCCAGAATTATCGAGAGTACTCAGCAGCTTGGCCGAATTGCAGATCAATAGTAGCCATTGTTAACGATACCACCGTAGCAACATAGAGAGAAAGCAAAGCCGTTAAGTTACCCATTCAGAAAATTGAGTTTATACTCGAGAGAAGCAACTTTCTGGAGAATTACAAAGGAACCTTAATCCAGGTTTTCACTATTTTAACCAATAAGAGATGTGGTTAATGGAAACCTAATATGTTAAAAAGGCTGATAAGAGCAATATGTAGATAATTTCTCAAGAAATATTTATCAATACCTGAATAGCAACTCTCATCATTCTTTTTCTCAACAAATTTGTTTAATCAAAAACCTTATTGATGGATGTATTAAATTGATTCATGTTAATTTTTGAAGTGAAAATGTTTATTTTATTAAGGAAACGTTACAATTCGATTATTATCCTCTGCCACTTATTAAGAGTGTTATAAAAGAAGGACTTCATGTAATTAGTAACTGTTCTAACAGCACCAAGAAACAAAAGTGATTGGATTATCACAATAAAAATAATAAAGTTTTAACTCTTTCACACATTCAAGGATTATCTGACAGAATTAGAGGTTCTCCTAAAAAGTTCAATATCAATGTTGACTTAAAAAATAATCAGAAATTAAAAAAAATTGTTAGCAATAAAAAAGATAGGAATGTAAAAGAAAACTGATCTAATGTAGTTTACATGATTAAGTGTATAGGTTGTAACAAAGTTTATATTGGAGAAACCTGTAGGGCATTAAGCACACGCATAGCTGTGCATCAAAGAGATTATGTAATTGGAAATAATAAAACTTTTCTCCGTCGTTAATTAAAATAAATTCTTAATGTTTTGATCATTGCTATTGTCGTTTTAACACGTAGTTTTGTAGTTAGTTTAGTCCTCGTTTTTTATGCAGGGTGTTAAACAATTTATTTACATTTTGACTTAATTTATATAGCACTCAATTAAAGATGTTACACGCCTCAGTGAGCTTACACTATCAAATGGTTCTTCTACGAAAAAGGTAATTTTTCTCCATTTTATTAAAAACAAAATATTGCAGTTACGTCTATTTTCAATTATTTTCTACTGGCGTTTAAATTCCGATCGCCTTTACAATTTTGTTACCATTTTTTGAAGTTTTCTTTTTTGTACTTGGTTTTCAATTTTAGCATAACAAATGTCTCTGATTTGAGCCTGAAAACATACACGAAGCCATAACGATATGTCGGATCATATGAACACTTTCATTTGTTTCTGAAACAAAAGTTTTATTCTTGTATAGAACAAACATGCAACAAAATTTGTCATTTCCTCTCTTGAGAAATTATCTACAATTTAATGACGTTTAAAGAAAGTTTGATGCTGATAATAACTTTTTAGTTTTACAAACGTTCTCATAAGATTTTTTTATTATTTCATATGATAAGATTTAGATCGACGGCCCTAATTTGAAAGGATTTCATCAAAATCATAAGAAGGTGTTTTGTAATCACTGCAAATTGTCAACTAGTTTACAATAATATTTTAATAAATTTAATTAAAATTTACAACTCTAGAAAATTATTGTTTCCAGATTCAAGAATACAATTGCACAAGTTCCTTCTCTTTAATATTGAAAATCATCCTACCACGTCATAGTAAAATCAATTCAATTTAATTGGCTTGATTTATAACTCGTCCTGCCTCTTATAAGTACACAATA
>CAKNWT010160695.1:0-12439 GCA_932066315.1 Andricus coriarius
TTCTATACATTCCACAACTAATTGTTATAAATCTTATTTATATAATTCTCAATCTACAGATGGAGTGGCACAATTCAGCTTCAAGGTTTACAGAATGGAAATGGATTTTAGTCCTCTTGTTTTCACTCATCTCCAGAAGTTTCACGCAATACCAAATTCAACCCTTGAACAAATATTCAGGAATATTTTCTGAAAAGTTGGAATCCATTCGGCTAACCCAAAACTACTGGAGAATCGTGATAATTTTGTACATCGGAAACTTCAGCGAACGTTTCCAAATCAAAGACATATCACGAGACATCAATGTTAAATACAGAAATTTTATGCAGAAATCAGTTACAGAGGATTGCCGAGACGAAGTGAAACTAGATGCATTGACAAATAAACTCGACAGAATCGAGGTTGAACTTCAACATCTAAATAGAATGCTTTCCGAGATACAATTTTACAAGCCGGAAACCAGCTCTCAACACAGAACAATGAAGAAAAGGCGAGTACCCATGTTAGGATTCATAGGATCCATTTTAGGACCAGTAGTCGGGCTTTTAACTGTAGAAGACTGCGAAGATTGTATGAACCTAATCGATGAACTACAGGATAAACAAAATAATCTAAGATGAATACTAAGACAACAAAATCATATATTTAAAGCAAAGATTCAAGATATACGTAAAGAAATACATACAAGAGCTCCCGGAATACACCTAATGCAATAATTGCTCGAAAGAACCATAAAAAACATGCATACATAAGAAAAAAGCATAAATGACTTATTATACATAAATTATATAAGGCAGTAGGCTGCGCACATAGAAGAAAAACTTGATCACCTACTTGACACCTTCCGGCCTTTTACAAATATCGTGATAAATCCCCGAGAAAAGAAAATACATCCAGCATTAATAAAAAATAACCAATTGCAGGGAATTATAACAGAAATACATAGCAAAGTAGGCAAATACGACTTCCCACTGCCTAGCACACATATCAATGCCGAAGATTTACACCTGATTGGAAAAGCTGACATTGACTATCACTCGGAAAACTAATAATTTCCGCGAACAGTCATCTACTAGAAAGAGTCTTTTATCAACTATACAAAATCCATCCATATCCAGTGTACCAAAATTTAATAGAAAATATAACTGAAGCCTTATTATACATACTACCAAAGGAACCATACATCGCTTTATCAGCCGATGACCAACGATTTTTCCTATCAAATCAAGAATATCACAATACCTGAATAAAAACCAAATACAGCACCATCTGCGAGACAAATCAACCCATATATTTAACATCAACCAGCTCTTTATGCGAACTCATAATGTTGATAAAACCATCAATCAAAGCCCTTCAAAAATGTGATGTAAGAATTACTCTAAAAGAAGAGCAATTTTGGACACAAATACCTTCTCTTCAAACTTGGTTATACTCAACAAATAAACCTGCACTTCTTAGCATTAATTGTCCAAGCAAGAAGACTGAAAGAGAACACATCTCGGCTTCCGAAAAACTACAACTAGGTAATGGATGCATCGCAAGAACAAAATAAGCAATGCTAACTAGAATTGCAATAAATAAAAATAAGGAAAAACACGTTTATAGTCCAGAGTTTTCCTTACATTTGACTAATATCTCTTCTGTCATATCGAACTTCCTAAAGTCCATAGCAGCAGAAGACCACGAACTACAAATACAAACAATCAGAAACTGGAAGGATTTTCAAAATGGAAAATCACTAGAAGAAATCGAGAGTCAATTCTTGGACTTAAAAACTCAACAACGATACCACAAAACAAAAAGACATACCATAATTGAAACAGCATCGGTTTTCACAATTATAATGTTATTGATAATAACGTATTGTGGAAGAAGGATATGCTGGACGTACTCAGTTACCCAAAGAAAACAACCAAACAACTCCGACGTACCAACTGCACGTACCAACGAAACAACTTGCAACAGTTCAAAAACAGAATCAACACCACATGTGTGCGCACCATTGACTAGCGTCTCAGTAGCCTGAAAAACAACCTAATCCAACTTTTCATCGAGGACGATGAAAGAATCTAAGGAGGGAAGACAGGAGAGTAATTGCATTTTTCCCAAATGTTTAAAAAAAAATTTTTGGATTTGAAATAAAAGTTAAACAACCGAAAAAAGCTACCTGCCTTATTCTCATCAATCAAAGAAAAAGCTTTAAGTGTGAAGCGATATCTGAAAACAATGAGACTCCGCCCGCAGCAAGATAACACACCGACAAGATGACGAGTGAGCGACTACAAGGAAGAATTATACCATGACTGCACTTGATGAAGTCATCATCCCATTATGGTCGACCCACGTATGAAATACAATCCGACCACGATAAGCAGCAGTGGACTGTCGTCGAGGAGAAAACGGAAAAGGAACACGACGCTCCATCTGTCGGAATGTGCATAAAAGAACAAAACAACGAAATAAAATTCAGCTTGAAAGAAAAATAGTTATAAAACATAAACGAGTGTTATTTGACTAATATAGTCTGTCACGCATTCAGTTAATTGAAACTTGACTATGTTCTAAAATTATCATAAGTAAATAGAGTTAAAATAAATATTCTGAATTGCTTTGTGAGACAAGGAAAACCCGTCTTTAAATAGGATAATTCGGAGTACGCATTGACAGAAAAACTCGAACCGATATCTAGTATGCATTAGAATAAAATCACATAAAAACACTGTAGTTGAAAATGCCTACATAGGATAAAAACTAGATCTAATGCGTATTGGAAGTCGGTAACACAGAAATTACGAAAAGCTTATGGTATTACCAGTTTTGGACCGTTGCGTCTTACTAATCGCCGGTTATCTTGCACCGTAATTAAAATTTATAAGTACAAACAAACAAAAAATTATACATATATATATATATTACTGACGGAAACAGTGATATTTTTAACCTTTTCAAACAGAAAAATTTACAAAAAGAAAATTAAGTGCAGGCATCACGGCCTGAACCCGCGATCTCAGGCACACGAGCACAGTGCGTAATCAATATAGATATAGCAATATATAGATATAATATAATATATAATATAATATATAGATATCAATATATAGATTTCTTTCGGGACAGTGAGCAAGCGATCGAAAGCGAGAGAGTAAGCGAGTGAGAGCGAGCGCATCTGCATCTTAATCTACTTATACTATTTCATAATAACTACTTACAGATCTTTACGCTTCTAATATATGCGACTTCCGTTTCCTTTTTCCTTCACTTTCACATCTCATCTATCTCATTCCCATTAAGATATTTCTCCACATCCAATCTTTCATTATCGCCCCTCTAGCCTACTCCAACTCCCTCATCCACTCCTCGCCCATTCCATCCTCCCCTAGAATCTTTACCACATTCTCTTTCCAGCTTCCTTTATCTTCCATTCCTCTCCAACATCCTTCCCATACATGCTTTCATGTTTCCTCCTCCCATTCATATATTCTGCACTTTCTGTTCTCTTCCCTATCCCAATACATCCCCTCCCTTACCTCGTTTCCCAATCTAAATCTTGCTGTTTTGGTCCATCTTCTCTCTCCCCATCCCTTTTCTGAATACTTTGGTACTTCTTCCTTTTTTGTTATCTCATACCATTTATTATATTTTGATTCCTCAATCATTCCCCATCTTTCCACTACTTGTCTTTCCCTGTCCCTTCTCTGCAATTCTTCATAGCTTACTCCGTTCCCCTCTCCTATATCTCTAGCGTCAAAAAACTCCCTCCAATCTTCTGCCCATCTTGTTAGTTCTACCGCCCTCTCTCTCCTTTCTTCTACCTCCTTCAAACACTTTTTCGCTAAATCCCCTGAATTCCCCTCCCTTAACTTTGTCTCAAATTTCCATGCTCTCTTACCCGCTCCAGTACTTAATTTATCCCTCTGTGCTTATTTCCTCACCATATATCCAGGCGTCCTCTAGTCTACTCCTAGCGTCCACCTTCTGTACCTTTCTTATAAACTCTCAATCTCTTTCTTTTCCTTACACCCATATCTCCACTCCATAAGCTAATTTCGGCCATACCAACGTATCAAATAACCACATTCTCCATCTCTAATCTTCCTTGAACCTTCTTTGTCCTATTCCCCATATCTGTTTCATTATCCCTGGCGCTTTTTTTCTCTTTTCTCTTATATGAGCTCTATGATCTCCATTCATTTGCAAGGTATATCCCAAATATTTAAACTCCTTTTCTTTTTCTAACTTTACTCCCTTCCATCTCCCAATCCATTCTTTCTTTCGTCCACCTCCTTTTCTAAACCTCATTATCTTTGTCTTTGCTATATTTAAATTCAACTCACGAATCAGAAACTATCTCGTACTTGCTTTCCTACCTTTATATTGCTTTTTGTCTCTCTGAAAATTGCCGATACACTCTTTATAAAGCCCTCTCGTATACCCTTTTTGACTATAACTTTTTCTATCTCGACTCGGTCCATCACCCCTATTCCTTTTCTAAACCCTGTCTGATTCACTGGTTCTTTTTTTGCCCTCATCTTCTTTCTTCAATCTCTCCGACAAAACCGTTACATATACTTTATACAATGTTGGCTAGAGTGTAACGAAAATCCAGTTTTTCATGTTTTGGATGATGGGGGTGCGGAAAAGTTGTGAAACCATGCCATGTGAAAGTAAAAAAGTTTTACTCCGATCGGAACCGGGATTTTCATTTAAGCCCCGAAAACCAGGTAGAAAAATAGTTGAAAATGTGTAATCCTAGGGAATTGTAGTAAATACGGCATATACCTAGGTAAGCGCCGCAACGAGTTAGGGACTAAGAAATAGTGCGGTGGAGGTATGTTGGGGGGGGGGGGTAGGTACCCCCACCCAACACAATCTCGACACGTTTTGACTTGTTCCTACTTATCTCGCTTCATCGCTGATTCTCATTACACGGAGTTTGCCAGAGAGTCAACTGCCGTCGTTGAAGGATGCCCTTCTGGCCTGTTTTGACGAATAGTTCAATAACACGCATGTGAAAGAACTTTCTCCAAAATCCCTTTCCTGAACGTAGCTAAGGTTGTTGGGACTCAGGTTTTGACCCTGTATGAAAAGGCATTAATACCTGCTGCGGGCCAAAAAACAATCACTGATAGAATTGTTTCTTTTCATAAAGAAAACCAGAACCTCCTAAAGTCATACCAGAATAAGTCTTGGAAAGACAGTAGCGGTTTAAAATGGGCCATTAAAAAATTGGTGGAAAAGTATAATGTACTTTTCGACGTAGCTTTTGGTAAATGCCCTATCGACCCAGGTAATCCGGAGGGAAGTATCTGCCACTGTCCTGATAAGTCAAAGAAAGTTCCGGCAATTGAGAAATGCTTTCTCTTAGACCAAAGAACTTCGCGACAGATGGTTGTAGGCTAGATAGATAGTTATAGTTATAGGTTATAGGTAGTCTAGAAAGTCCGCGGTGTTGCACTACTAGCGGTTCTTACAGATGTTGGTCTTATCAGTAGCACAGATGACTCATTTGTGATAGATAAATCAAAAATTCAAAGAGTCAAAACAGTAGTTCGTTGTAGGCGTGTGTCTCCTGCTGATGTCTATAACAAAAACTCACTTCGCGGTCTTTACTTTGACGGCCGTAAGGACAGAACTAGTGTACAAGTAAAAGAAGGGGCAAAATACTACCGGCGCATTCATACCGAGGAACACATTTCACTTGTGCAAGAGGCTAGAGAAATGTGAAATCCTCCCTGTATGCAGGTTCACAAAAGTGGATGTGGATTTGCTGGATGTAGACGTTGCTGAGCTGAGTAAGGATTAGAAGTACCTGTATGCCATTTCAATCAGGAGTGTGTTCTGAGAACCTAGCGAGGCAAGACCCCGGTTCTCTTGCACACTCAAGGTGGCTGACCGCAGCCAAAAGGATACCTCGTCTTTACGTAACAGCAGCCAGGCGATCCGATAATCTGAAAGCTTTAGTTAGTTTTGTCTTAAAATTTCACGTCCCGTCATGGTTTGCTATCAAGATCAAGCACTCCGTCGTCGATGGCAGCATGTCGCTCTTTGAAATAGTGGAGAGATCAAGGTATTTGCCTAAGAAACACCGTGATGTTGTCGATCCGGTTATCAGCAATAATGCGTACTTTACGCATCAAGAAAATGTTCTTTTGTCCATGTTGGCCGAAGAAGCCTGGGGCGGAGTTACAGACCCACAAATTTTCCGTGTTCCTGTACTAAATTTACAGGCAACACAGTACACGAAAATGATAAATTGGCCCAAAGATGAACTATTTGAACCCCCAATTTTGAGTGGAACAGCAGACGAAGCAATTGAGTGGTGTGTTAAAGACTGTTCTAAGGTCATGACTTTGATCGGAGTCTTTCCTTGTCACACACAGGCGCTGGGAAGAACGGTAAAATTTGTCACCCAAGCCGCAAAAAGCGTGTGTGGTGCAGAAGCACGTGACGGGTTCATTATTTCCACACTTAGGTCAAGAAAAATTATGCCTAAGTTCAATACAAAGAAAGATTTAGTCGCCGCATGAAGCGCGGACTCGGAATCTGAATCTTCTAAGTGAAAGAGTCCTCCCATTTATGGTTAGTCGGTTGGGATGGGAGAGGGCGGAACCCGACGTGCAGGCACCTTCTAGTAGTGGGTTCTGAGCGTTTTTACCCTTCGCACTATTTATTAGTCCCTAACTCATTACGGTGCTTACCTAGGTATATGCCGTATTTGCTACAATTCTCTAAAATTGCACATTATCCACCATTTTTCTACCTGGTTTTCGGGGCTTAAATGAAAATCGCGGATCGACCAATCGCTTTCGTGGTATGTCGAAACAAATTTTATGACCCCTCGAGCTGAAATATTACCATACCGACCTTCGGGTCACCGTGCAAAGCTACGAGCAAATTTGCATGTTTTCATGCAAATTTCAAAATTTCAAGGGCGCTGCGGCGATGGTAAATATTATCCGATCGGACTGAAACTATTTGTACTTGCATTTGGCATGGTTTCACAACTTTTCCGCACCCCTCTATCACCCAAAACATGAAAAACTGGATTTTCGATACACAATGCCCATTCCTTTAGTTCTGTCCTCCCATATTTCCACACTTTTTTTGGAGTCTCATCTATACCAGGTGCTTTTCCATCTTTCATTATTCCCTAACACCCTTACTATTTCTTTCCTTCTTACGTCCTATTCTTCATATCTTTCTCTACCATATTTCCCCCCTTCCCTGAATTTTCTCTCTACTATTACTAGTATTACGGAAAAGTGATCCGAATCTATATAATCCTCTACCTCTAGTTTCTTGACCTTCTCTCTTAACTCATCGTCCACTATTATATAATCAATTACCGGTCCCCTTTGTCCTCCTGAGCGTGTATATTCCCTTTACTCATCTCCCTCTATATTTCGTTTAAGATAAACCATCCCAACTCCTCCAAGCTCTTTAACCATTTCTTTCCCTCCCCATTCAGTATCTTGTCTTTGGATTTTCTTCCTCGCCCCCCCCCCCCCCATTCGCTTCCTCCGCTATCTCCTGTTCTCGCATTGAAATCTCCCCCTATTATAAGCCTAATCTCTTCTTTATTTTCTTCCATTATTTCTTTCATCTCCTCTGATTTCTCCTGCATATCCCCGTTCACATAAACCCCCACTATCTTCCACTTCTCTCCTCCCATAACCTTTTCTACTATTATTTGTTCTTTTTCTCTTTGCTCCCTTTCTTATCCTTCCCTGCTATACATTTGTTCCTTACTCCCATCACCATTCCTCCCATTGCTTTGCCTTTTTTACTTTTCCTCTTTGCATTTTTAACTTGCCATTGGCGACCTCTTGGCAACCTTCCCCTTACTCTTTCAAAGATTCTAAAGTTTTTTTGTAATGATTTGATAAGTAATAAAACAATCCTTTTTCGACCGACGGTGTTTGAGAATTTAAAATTGTGAATTTTTTTATGCCTTACGGTCAACATAAAAATTAAATAAAAAATAAACCAAAAACATTTTTCCAACTCAGAATTTATTAATTAAAAAACTCGGTTCTCCATCCTTTACGTACATTTCGGTACAATTGCGTACCTTTTTCACAAGGTTTTTAAAACATTTTGTTGAATATGTGTTGAAAATAAGGCATTGTTTCTGCACCTTATTAAGAAAGTTCGCTGTTCTTTAAGAATAACTAATTTTCTATTGGTATGTATCCAATCACCAATTTTTTGTCTTGTGGCAGCACCACACCTCTCAAAGGTGTATGATAAATAACCCATAGTGTCCAAAACGTTGTTGACCTGTTTTATTGTAATGATTTGATAAGTAAAAAATCAATCCTTTTCTTCGACCGACGATGTTTAAGAATTTTAAATTGTGAATTTTTTTAGGTCTTACGGTCCACATAAACATTAAATAAAAAATGAGACAAAAAAATCTTTCCTACTCAGAATTTATTAATTAAAAAACTCCTTTCTCTATCCTTTACGTACGTTTCGGTACAATTGCGTACTTTTTTCAAAAGGTTTTTAAAACATTTGGTTGAATATATGTTGCCACAAGGCAACAAATTGGAGATTTGAAAAAGGTTTGGAATTGTACCGAAACGTACGTAAAGGATGAAAGTTATTTTTATACTTATTTCTTTTAAGTAAATAATGTAGTGTGATTCTAATGCGTGAAAAATAATGCAATAGGAATGATTTATAATTTAATAATAAGTAAACACAATCTAGAAGTGAAAGCGCCAAAGCTCCCAAAAGCCATTTTAAAAATTATGCTAATCTTAGTTTTTCTTTTCTTTTTAATTAAGTACGATATCAATCAGTTCAACATAATAAAAAATGAATCTCTTTTATTTTTATCGTAGTACTATCAGTAAAGGGAAAACAAGCTTTATATTTTATAACACTCACTTCAAATTCAAATTCATTTTCAAATTCGATCATTACATACATATAAGGCAATAAAACGTGTTTTGAAAATGTTGGCTTTTGGGTGGTTTTTATATTTTTTATCTTATATATAAATCTATATAATACAAAAGTAATAAAAAAGTAACGTTAGTTACTTTTTTTTGCAAAAGTATAATATATATTATACTGTCAAAATAGTACGACGGACGGACAATAGATCGAAACTCTAAGGGTTTCTGCTCGAGATTACGAAACCCTAAAAAATATAAAAGTTCATACTATATAATAGTTAGGGAAAAAGATTTTGCTCACCCCTCATATTGAAGTCAAGGCCGAGTGTTTCAGCAGTCTTCTCCGCTGCTTTGTACAGAAACGCCCCCTTTCCCACTTCTTTATGTTTCCTGGCCACTTTAAAAAGAGGGTCTTGTCCATTTGCGACAGTATGTGCTGTACCCAGAATAGTCCGGTTGTGAAGACATTCAAGATTCAGTATCCCGCGATCACCTTGACGGCGTGAAATGTGAACTCGCGGAACAGAATACTTAAGTTGCATGCTTTTGTTCATATGCATAACCTTTCGGGAGCCGGTATCGAGGGTTCTGAGCTCGTCCTTCGTGCATGGAAGCACTCCAAAGGAATAGAGTACTACCGGGACGGCAAGCATGTTCGTCGCAGATACTTTGTTCCTCGCGGACAGTTCGGAAGACCATATCCGTTGGATGAGATGTTTGTATCTGCATCGGAAAGTACCCTTTATAGATGTCACGTCCTGAATACGGCTCCGTGGCACGCCCAGGTATGTATAGGTCTCTCCAGCGCCAAGGTGTCGTATAGCGCTTCTGTCGACGAGCTAAAGGTCTTGGAGGATGCCATTAAGTTTTCCTTTCTTCAAATAAACTTTGGCCCATTTCTCTAACCCGAACTTCATTCCAATCTCTTAAGTGCACTCTTTGACGATTTCTAGAGCTAGATGTAGTTTCTCTTGATTTTTAGCATAGATCTTAAGATCATCCATGTAAAATACATAAGTGACCTTATGCTTTCGATTTCCAGGTTGGCCGCAGAGGTGCCCTTCGGAATGGCGAAGTGCGAGAGATAGTGGCATTAATGTGAGGCAAAAGAGGAGAAGGCTCATGATGTCGCCCTGAAACACTCCTCTCTGAAAGGTGACACTGTTAGTGATCACACGATGTTTTCCAGATGAGATAGTAAATCTCGTTTTCCAAAGCGGCATTAATCTCTCTATGCATCCCACGATGTGTGGGTGAACCTTTAAGCTTTCCAACAGACAGATGATAAGTCTATGAGAGGTTGAATCGAAAGCTTTCCGGTATTCAATCCAGGCCATTGACAGGACGCGTTGGTGGGCTGCAGCATCTTTACAGACACACCTGTCAATTAGCAGGTCCTCTCGACAGCCTGCTACACCTTTTTTCGAGCCACGTTGTTCGTACATCTCACGCTATACAGGTCCAATTGTCCGAACAATCCTATCATTTAGGATAGCTGTGAAGATCTTATACAGTGTGTTCAGACAATTATTGACCTGTAATTCTTAGGTTCATCTCAGTTGTCTGTCTTCGGCACTGTGCGCCCTTCCACCAATCACTCCGGAATTGGCTCTTCCGACTTCAGATATGAGGTGAACATGCGGGCCAGATGCTGGTCGGTTGAAGGAAACTTCTTCCACCAGAAGTTCTTGATACCATCTGGTCCGGGAGCGGAATAGCAGAGCATGCCTTTGAATAATTTTTTCACCTCCTCGGTAGTGATAGGTGGGCATTCCTTGAGGTTATTTATATTCTTTGAGTTTTCTTTTAGTGGATGCTTGACTTCGTAGACTTCTCTCCAAAAGGCCTCGACCTCTTCTACTGTTGGCGGGTGGACAACAGTAACTGGAGGGTCTTGGAAGAGTCGGAATGGATCAGACAAAAACTGTGGATTTTGTCTGACATACCTCTCTCTCCGCTCTAGACTTCTTTTAGCGTTTGATAGTACTCGTATTCTGTTAACAATATGCTGCCTGATGGTCAGTAGCTTTGACTTGTTGAGTGTGTGATGGCAGTTCCGCAGTTCGCGCGCGAACTGTCGAACCTTAAAAGTGAAAGTCCTGCCAGATGTTATGTAGTCAATCACACACTGAATGCGGGACGTGTACTGTCTTGCCCAGCCTATCTTTGTGCTGAGTTGATGCATTCGTCTTTTGGTCTCATGATCGACCGATGGTGTTCTTTTACGATTTGCATCTGCTAAAGCTCTCGCTGTATTATACACACTACAATTGATAGTCCAGAGGTCGGATTCTTCGAAGAAATCTTCACGAAGCTCGTCATCCAGTTCAGCCAGATCTTTGGGCTTGAGAGAAACCTGAATGTTGATGTTTCTCCGAGTCCTGAAGCATCGCTCTTCCTCTATTGGATGCCTACTCGTGGTTGGTCTCAGTGTCGCCTTTCTTTCTCTGTTGCCGGCTTAATGCGAAAAATGCGAGAGCTCTGGGTGTTTCTCGTACCAAAGAGTATGCCGGATTCTGCCAGTCAAGCGCATTGACTCTGACTTGGTTGGCTCCCCCCACTCTAGGATAGCCGGCATTGACGTCCGACCCATTGTCGGGAGCCCTGCGCGTTCGATTTTTTTGAACCGCACTTACTACAATTATGATTGGTGTTTTCGTTGTTATTCCTAGGAGCAGCTAGTGAAAAGGGATCGTCCATCCTTGTAGAGCCCCGCATGCAAGGATAAGGCTGCATACTCTGAGAGGTCGCACGGTATCCCAGAGTCACCGTTTGAGAAACCTTCCCCAGGTGCCATTCAGCTTTCGGCACGGTTGTCACGCCTCCGCTTAGGGGTTGTTACTTCCAGACCATCCCTGGACAAATGTCCGCGACTACATATTAATTATTGCAACTATATTCAGCAGAAACCCTTCTACATACCAACATTTGGCCCATATATTCACCTCATATTTAAAGTCAGAGACGCCCATTCCGCAGCGGCTGGTGTTAGGACGCACTATACTCCTACCGAAAAAAGGCAACTTGTCCAACCCAGAGAATTACAAGCCAGTAACTTGTTTGAACACACTGTATAAGATCTTTACAGCTGTCCTAAACAACATGATTGTTCGGCGAATTGAACCTGTGTGGCGTGAGATCTACGAACAACGTGGCTCGAAAAAAGGTGTAGCAGGCTGTCTAGTGAACCTGCTAATTAATAATTAACTATCTCATCTGGAAATTATCGTGTGACAACAAACAACGTCACCTTCCAGAGGGGCGTCTTTCAGGGCGATACCATTAGGGCTTTGCTTTTTTGCATCACACTTCTGCCTCTATCTCTCGCACTATGAAATTCTTCTGGATACCTCTGTGGCGACACTAACCAGCGCGAGCATAAGGTCACTCATGTATTTTATATGGATGACCTGAAGCTCTATGCCTCTGGTAAAGGCAAACTTCAAACTGCCATGAATATCGTCGCGAAGTACACAGGAGAGATTGGGATGGACTTTGGATTGGATAAATGTGCCAAAATTCATCTGAAG
>CAKNWT010160783.1:0-11752 GCA_932066315.1 Andricus coriarius
AAATGGATTCGACCTCTTATTGTTAAATTTTCAACTCTTCTCAATTTTTAAATTATAAACTTGTCATGATTTTATCATTTCTTTCTAGATATTCAATTTTTATGATATTAATTTAGTACTATTCACAACATCATATTTTTATTTTAAAACTCGTTTAAGTTTGGACGCTTTTGTTAAATGTATACGTTTTAAAGCTTAAGATTCAAATTTATTCAATTTGAAATTTGGCAAAGGTTTAAAAATGTAAACTTTGTTTCATTTATTTTGCCTGCAATGCTTTTTCAATTACTTGCAATCATTTGCATTGAATGTAAACTATTTATAATCATCAAAATATACCCCTCAACCTCAATTCATCACATCATATTCATTACACAATATTGTGCTTGCCGACATTCTACACTCAAGCTACCATTTATAAATTTTAATGTTTGTTAATATCGCCGTTTCTTGTTACATTAGAGTTTACGATTTTAATAATTTCTTAAATGAAGAACGAATTTGTATAATAAGAAAGTTCCATGTGATTTACAGATCTTCTGAACGAATATTGTCTGACGGAAGATTTCTGCAAGCAACACTTCTTAGTTGGACTCCTGCTTCAAGAAGTGAAGACATCTCTTTGTGAAGTCGTTCAGGTCAGAAAGACTGCCATTTCAACTTTGAGAGATTTGTTGGCAAAACATGAATTGGATGATCGATACCAAAATAAGGTTCGGGTTTTGCTCTAATAAATATAATCAATTATCTAGGAGTAGAATTTTATTTTTACATTCTTAATATTACTTGATTTTTAACTATTTTTTAAATTTTCAAATTCTCAATGTTTTAGGGCCAATTGAGCAGAATTGCGTCACTGTACATACCATGGTTAGGCATCGTTTTAGAAAATCTGCATCGACTTGAGTATAATAACGACGTGAAAGCAGACGTCAAGCAAAATTCCAATAGAGTCTCTACAAACAATTCTTTCTCAATGAGTAAAGAAGCAAACAGTGTAACGGCCTCCAGCACTCCGAAATCAATACACAGGTGCCTTGCATTTCAAATAAATATTTAAATTTTGTGAAGTAGCTCTTGATCGTAAATGAACAATTTTTATGAATTTGTTTGCAGACTGACTATGCACTTAGATTCGCAGTCACCAATCAGAGCCTCGATGCACTTGAGGGACTCGTCGTACTTTGCTGCGATAGCTGGTCAAACTATGGTGAACGGATATTCTTGCGCCAGTATAGAGTCCGATGTTTCAACAATGTCTAGTGCCTCGCAATCAAATGTTTCACAAGATACTACAATTACTCGAGAGCCCTTAGAAAATGGAACGAAAGATCTAAAGGGCCATTCCAGATCGTTGAGTGTTACGCAAGCTTCTAGTAGGAGTGATAAATTGCAACCTCTGGAAGTAAAAGATGTGCTGCTTTGTTTTATGTTTATCATAAAGTACCTGGGGGATCATCAAATAATTGCATGGTGGCATCAGTGCAGCGACACTGAAGTTCTCAACTTCTTCACAGTTGTTGAGTGAGTCTTTAATTCTTTTGTTTGGAATAGTACAGATACCTAAATACTATTCTATCAAATGCAGCGTGTCTAGCGACCCGGGACATACGGGAAAATGCTGGGAATTTTGTGCTCCTTCAAAAATACAGGCAAATGCCGGGAATTCGCGAACAAATCCGCGAAATTTGTGGTCATAAATGTAAAGAGAAATTTTTATTTTCGGCATAAAACTATTATTATTAAATTAAACGATTCAATGGTACAAGTGTGTGACGAGTTCAACTTCGTTGATTTATTACCAGCCAAGAAGCTGAGAAATCTTTGATATTTACTAACCAAAACATGGCGCAGGCAATAAATTTGTCCACACATGCCAGCATAAAAGTTAAACTCGGAGAAATTTATTGTGCTGCTTTTATGCCTTATTTCTGCTGCTATTTTTTTGTTGATAAGTTTGTTACTTTTTTAAACACGGCATTTGGGAAAACATTTTTTTTCTAACAAATTTCCGATCATTTGAAATTTTTAACTCATATAAATTAAACAATTGAAAAATACAAATCCACGTTATCATTTTCAATGCTCTGAATTGAAGAATGAATCAGCAAATTTTTAAATGTTGAAAATTATATAACTTTGCAGATATTTTAAGTTAGAAACATTAAACATGGAAAATTTTTAAATTTATTGTTATTTATAATTTAAATAAATTTTTAATCATTTAAAATAAACAGTTTCTTCTTTAGCGTCTAGGATATGATACTAGGTTTAAATTTTTTTGACCACTCTTTCAGAATTATTACGAAAATAGTTTACGTAAATAATATTTTCTTGGGCTCAAATTCCATCGAATATGATCGATGTTTTCACAAAACTGTGCTGATTTTTCGTTCGATTCTGCCAAGATCTGAACTTGAAAGAAATAAGTCGTAATAATTAAAAAAATGTAAATCCTTAATAAATCCTTTGTGCAAGTATAAGAAATTTTTTAAGGTTTAAAACTTATTTCATACAAGTGGAGACCTTAGCAGAATTCAACGATAATTTAGCACAACTGTTATATCTAGGATGCCTTTAAACGTTCGTCCTGCCTTGTTTTAAATTTTAGTTTAGAAATAATAAATGTCTTATTTTTATGTTATGCATAATGTTTTGACTTTTAATTTCGAGGTATTTTCTTGAAAACTTATCCTAAATCAGTTCTCTTGGTAAAATCATCCCGATCCTGATAAAAGAATATTAATTTGGTCATTTTTCTAGTATCTTTTAGTAATTTTTTAAATAATAATAAGGCATGAAATTGAAACACATTTATCACAATAAAAAACCGAAAATAACGTTAATTTCGATCCGGGAAATCTGACAATTTTCCAAGAATTTCAAAACGAAATTTCGCTAGACACCCTGCTAATGTCAATTTATAATTTATTCTTGCAGAATGAGTCTTCAACACTTTAGATATGTTGGAAGGAGACAAATTGCTGCGAATACAACAAAGGAGCCAGGAAAACCGAGGGCGGTAAAAGCAATGACATTGCCAGCAAGGATGGCTCCTCCGGATTTTACAAACGATAGTCCAACAACTGGAACTCTGCAACCACACAATACAGCAGTTAGAGAAAATTTGGTTGAAAGCGATAGTGGGAAAAGTTATCAAGCTTTGCTCGAAGCAAACCTCGCGACTGAAATCGGGCTGGTCGCGTTAGACTGTTTAGGACTTTTTTGTATACATTTTAAAGTAAGTTTAGAAATATAATTCAACGTCGAAGGCCTTTACATTTAATATTTATCAAGGTAGTTGAAATAATTGTGTTTTTTGTACAGGATGTGTTGCTCACGAATGATGGCAATAACCCAGTGATGCAGAAATTATTTACTATTTATTTACTCTTTCTTCAACTTGGTCAGTCGGAAACTCTATTTCGGCATGTCTTTGCAGGACTTCGAGCTTTTCTGAACAACTACTCCATCATTTTATTTCGAGGTAAGTCATTTGCATAAGATTATTTACTTTTCAAGCTTATTGGTTACCATATTTAATGTATTAATGACTAGCATTTTTGCTACTCGAAACGAGAACAAATCTTTTTACTACCTTTATCTGTCGATTAAAAATATTTAAATACGCCGTGACTGTGTCAGAATGCTCTAAAATACTTTCGTTTCATTCGTAGGTAATGCAGTATTATGTGGACGATTGTGTTACGAGTTGTTGAGGTGCTGCAATAGTAAACTGAGTTCAATCAGACAAGAGTCATGTGCCTTACTTTATTTGCTCATGAGAAGTAACTTTGAATTCACCAGCAGAAAAGGACTGATTCGAGTACATTTACAGGTACAAATTAGAATGGTATTCCTTTGAATAACTAAGAAAATTGAAATACTGGCATAAATAAATAAATAACCGCGGTAAATCACACCTGAGGCCACGTCTCACGACCGTGAGGTGGCTGGCCACAGGGCACGGCGAAATCACAACGACAGGCCGGCTAAATCTTCGTGTATCTTGAGGCCACGAAGCGACCCAAGGAAGACAGCTTTCTGCATCCATCTCGCAAGTGCCTTGGCATATTTTTGGCACGCGGGTATGGCTTTAAGGTTACGAACCAGTGATAGTTTCGCGCCTTCAAGAGCACCGATCACAAAGACAATTACTTTAGCCGAATATTTGTGGTACAATCGTTGCAGCTCCCTGTTATGGTCCTGATATCTCCTTCTTTTCCTTCTTCTTGGCAGTGATGTAGTCGGCAGGAGCCGAGAATGCGATCAAGAATATAGTTCGTTTCTCGAAGTCTTGGAGAACGATGTCAGGCCTCGAGTGTGCAATGGAGACTGCTGTCCGAAAATCGCAGTTACAGAACGTTTGGCACTTCTCGTTTTGGACAATTGACTCTATTTCCATCAGAGCGTTTGACAGGGCAGGCTCGCGGCCAACACCGTAAGAGCGACAAAAATGGTTATAAGGCACTCTCAGGGCCACATTATGTCTGTAGAGATACGTCGTTCCCGCGTGAGTGGGACACCCGGATAGTATGTGTTCTAGGTACTCAGCGTGTGCATGACATGTTCTGCACCTTTTGCTGAGAACATCTTGACATACAATGTGGCCACTGTATACTAAGTTGGAAATTACACCGTCCTGGCATGCGAAAATTAAACCCTCTGTACCTGAATTCAGTCCTGATGATTTTAAGTAAGCAAAAGTTGGCTCCTTCGACAAGGACTGACTTTCTACATTTCTGTGAAAGTTTCCGTGCATTTTCTTGTCGAGTAGCTGTTGTAATAATGCACTTTCCTCACTTCTGATGTTCAAATCCAGGCCAAGGGTCTCGGCCGCCTGCCCCGCAGCTTTGTAAAGGGACGCTCCTTTGCCAATCATCTCGTGTTTCCTAACCATTTTAAGGAGTCTACGTCCGGTTTGACGGCGTATCATGTATAATCGCGGAACGTACGAATTGATATACAAGCTTTTATGCATGTGCATGATCTCACGCGTGGCGATATCAAGGGCCGTAAGCTCGTTCTCCATCAATTGAAGACCAAATCTGCCGAAGGAGATGCTTGTATCTACTTCGGAGAGACTCCTTCACTGATGTTACGTTCTGAATGCGGCTTTAAGGCACGCCCAGTTATTTATAGGTCTCTAGTCATTGTCCTTCTGATCGGTGCTCTTGGAGGCGCGAAACTATCACTTGTTCGTAACCTTAAATCCATACCCGCGTGCCATAAATATTCCAAAGCACTTGCGAGATGGATGGAGAAAGCTGTCATCCTTGGGTCGCTTTGTGTCCTCAAGACACATGAGGGTTTCGCCGGCCTGCCGTTGTGATTTCGTCGTGCCCTATGGCCAGCCATCTCGCGGTCGTGAGGCGTGACCATAGGTGTGATTTACCGCGGTTCTATATATGTGGAAGGACGAAGGGGGTTGTACTTGGATCGCTCCGTATCCTCTGGGTGCACGAGACTGTTGCCGGATTATCGTTTTAAGTCTATCGCAGACTGTAACCACCTACCTCACGGTTGTGAGACGTGGTTACAACTGAAATTTTACCATGATTTCGCCGTAAGTGGGTACAATTTTGTAGAATGGAACCCGCTCTCGGTGAAATCCCGCGGTTGTCCTTACGACAAACTTTTAACTATATATATAGTAAACCAATATGATAACAGAGAAAAGTAAAATTGCCAATGAAAAATTTAATAACCATATTGAATTGAATTTATAAAAGAGCTGTTGTGGATATGTTTTAGTGCATAATTATGACTTTCTGGTAGTGAAAAAGTATTTCTTATTTATTCGTATTGGAATTAGTATATGTTATATCTATAAAATTTGCTGTTGCTGCAATGAGAAGCGTGATGTTTTTTTAGAAATTTAACATAATTTGCAATTAGAAGTGCAATATAATATGTAGTATTATCAAATACTCACGAGTCAAGTAATCTTCTCAACTCTTTTTTTATATATATTATAAGAACGTATGTACAAATTTTTTCCCGGTTTTATTATGATATTATTATGAGAAGTTTCTGAGGCCCGTAAAAAATCGGGAACTAACAGTTAATTTAATTTTTGACCGGGGTTCTGAAATTCTTTAAAAAGGCCAATATACCAATGGGTAATTTCACACTTTGAAGCACTTTTAACTTGTTAAATTTTTAAGACTAATTGTAAAATCTTGTACTTTTTGTGGCTCAAAATTTCGAGCTTTTTTTTTTAATTGTTTATATATGGTAATTTGTAAACTGTTTATTCAAAATTGTTTATGTATTGGAGGTGTGTGCATTTTTTCAACATGGTCGGTCATTTTTTTGCACCAGGTATGATCAGTTCGTATTGAATGTCGTGTCTGTCAGCCTGACCCGCCTCGACAATTGATAAACTCGATTTGATGGCAATATAAATTTGTTTGATTTATGGGGAGCGATTAGTTATTCAGTTAATTGTTTCACATTATATTCGTTAGTTTGGAGATTCTTTTTGGAATACTGTAAATCATCAATTCCTTATTTTTTAAGGTTACAATTTATTATAGGTATTTAAATAACTGGGAAAAATGGTTGAAAACCAGGAAATTACCAGATTTTTCTGTTTCGTTGTCTTGAGTGTCCAGTGGCCACCCTGTTTATTTTTATGCATGCAAGTTGGTATTTTTGATATCCATGCAAATTTGCAATGAATTTACTTTCCGAACAAATTTTAATCCCGTTTGTTTAAAAATGTTTTATACAGTCAAAAAATATTATATTTTCTTCTTGGTACAAAACTGACCAGTTTTATTTTATTTTTTGTTAAACAGGTCATCATTTCCGTTTCAAAAATGCTAGGAAACGTGATCGGTTTAAACAACTCTAGATTCCAAGAATCCTTGTCCCTCATTAACAGCTACGCTTCCTCTGATAAAGTTATGAAGGGCACAGGATTTCCTGTGGAAGTAAAAGACTTGAATAAGAGAATCAGAACGGTGCTAATGGCCACAGCTCAGATGAGAGAACATAATAATGATCCCGAGATGCTGGTCGATTTACAGCACAGTTTGGCCAATTCCTATGCTAGCACTCCAGAATTAAGGCACACTTGGTTGGAAACTATGGCTAGGAATCATGCAAGGGATGGAAATTTTTCTGAAGTGGGTTTTCCTTTGATTTTATATTGTTAATTGTGAACCTATTTTTATTTAGTGATTCTTGAATCTATTCGAAATTTTAGGCTGCATGCTGTCAACTGCACATAGCAGCCTTGATGGCAGAGTATCTAAAGTTAAAAACAAATCACTCTTGGGGTGCAGAAGCCTTCGATTCAATATCGACAAACATCAGTATTGATGAGCGAGGCCTCAAGGTCGATGCTGGTGAGAGTTGTATGTCGTGAATGTTTCTTTACTGCTTCTAGTTTTACTTCATTTTCATTCATCTGTAGTTTTGAATTGCTTCCTATCATCTTTATTCTAGTTTTGCTATTGTATCTTCCCTTTGTTTTAGTTTGTTTTCTGCTGTTTGATTTACTTTTACTGTGAACTTGTCTATTATATATGCAATCTTCCTTCATTACGTATTTTGGATATTCTGATTTTTGTGAAATGCCATTTGTATTCGTCTCATTGATTTTGTGCTGTCCAATCAAAAATAAAACAATTTCACTCGTAATAACTATTCTCGGGTTTCCAGGTGTACAAGATATTCACTACAACGAGAGCCTTCTTCTAGAGCAGCTGGAAATTTGCGCAGAGATGTTAGAAAAGGCGGAACGTTTCGAACTTCTTGGTCCTTTGTATCGCCTAATAATTCCCATTTATGAAAGCAAAAGAAACTATGAAGCTCTCTCTAATTGCTACTCCCATTTGACTCAGTCTTGTAACAAAGTTGTTGAAGTGACTCGAACTGGAAAGAGACTCTTGGGTCGTTTTTATCGAGTAGCGTTTTACGGTTCTGTAAGTATTCAGAAGTTGAATTTTGAAATTACATATATCAATAAATTTCAAAAACTCATCTGATCAGATTACTTTGTCTTTTAGGCTTATTTCGAGGAAGAAAATGCGCAAGAATACATCTACAAGGAGCCAAAAGTGACCTCGCTCTCTGAAATTTCCGAAAGACTTTACCACCTCTATTCAGAGAAATTTGGAGCAGAAAACATGAAGATGATAATGGATTCCACGCCTGTCGATGTTAGCGAATTGGATGCTAAAATGGCATACATTCAAGTAACTCACGTGACTCCTTATTTTGAAAAAGCAGATTTGGAAGCTAGACCGACAGAGTTTGAGCAAAGTCACGACGTGTCATGTTTCATGTTCGAAACGCCTTTCACAAAAGAAGGAAAAGCGAGAGGAAATCCCGAAGAGCAGTGGAAAAGAAGAACGATTCTTACGAGTAAATAATTTTTCTATTTATAAACTCTAGTTAAAATTGGTTGAATAAATGTTTTTTTGTTTGTTTTTTCAGCACAATGTACCTTCCCGTATATAAAGAAACGCATTCCGGTAGTCACAAAGAGAATAGTGGAGCTTAGCCCAATCGAAGTTGCCTTAGACGAAATGAGACAGCGAGTTCAGGAGCTGGAAGACGTAGCCTTGATAGTTCCAACGGATGCGAAAAAACTTCAGCTGAGGTTGCAAGGAAGCGTTTGTGTGACGGTTAACGCTGGTCCACTAGCCTACGCTTCTGCCTTTTTAGATCCAGCCCTTTCTCCACAGTACCCTGACGATAAAGTGGAGGAGTTGAAAGACGTTTTCAGGTATTATATTCAAATTTGAATTTGAAAATTAGACAATTTTAAATTAGGAGCTCTTAAAATTGAACAAATATGAATTGAAATCATTTCGAATTGAAACCCTGCAACCTTCATACATAGTTAAATATTTTTTATTGCAAGGCGCTTTCAGTTTTATATTTTATTAGTTGGGCAATTTTAAACTTGTAGTGTGTGAAAATGAATATTTTTGAATTGAATCTTACAAAATTGTAAAATTTTATTTCAAATTGGAAGGACAAATTTTTAATAGAAAGCGTCCAAATTAGAACAATCCTAGATTGGAAAAGAATAAGTTTTATAGCTCAGATTCAAATTAAATTGTGCAACAAAAAACTTAAGTCTTTTTTTAGTACTTTGGTCTGTTATAAATTTACGGCATTCAAAAGCGAATAGACTAAATCTGAAATTTCAAAAATTAAGCAATTTGAAATTAAAAGCGTTTGAAGTTATACAATTTTTAATTTATGCATTTAAAACTATCTGGTTTAAAATGTAAATTGTTCAAAATGCTGCATTTTGCACTTGAAAGACTTGAATAGTCAAATAAATTGTCTCTTAAAGATTCTCTAATGTTTTAAGCTTCGAATTTGTACAATATAGTTTGTGTAGTTTCGAAGGTCTGAATATGTAAATTTAAATGTTCCATCTCTGGTTTGAATCTTATAAATGGATATTGGAAAATGAAGTAAAATTTCATTTTTTTTTATACAAATATTATTTGCAGAGAATTCGTAAAGATATGCTACACCGCGCTGCAGATCAATGGTAAGCTAATCTCGTCAGATCAGTACGAGTACCAAGAGGTCTTACGCGAAAATTATCAGAAGCTTTGCCAGAATCTGTCGTCATTGCTAGGTGAGCCAATCTGGCCTGACGATCAAATCGGAAGCTTCAAACGCAACAGCGCAGCACTCTTTAGTGCTATCAGTGGCACAAACAGTCACACCAGTACCGCCTAATTCTTAAGACTGATTTGATACGCATCTCGATACATTTTTGAGGACAAGTAGATTTTTCATTACAAAAAGTATTTTATTTCGATCTAAGCTTTCTAGGTCTAAGGGATAAATAGAAACTCTTTTTTTCTAGCTCGAAAGTATTTTTTGTAAAGTCGGCCAGTACATTCTCAGCATTGAGCAGTTTTATTGAATAGTCGTATGTATTGTATTTTTACATCTAAAACTCGAAGGAACCAGTGCGATGATTGGATTTTTGAGGAACTTTAACTCTAGATCAAGGAAACAAAAATGTAGGTCTTCCTTAATAATAATTCTAATTTGTCTTCCAAAACTTTTCTGTCTGAAAATTTAAATTAGATTTAAATTTAACTTATCCTGAATTTCTATTGCGGAAACTTTTTTGCGTTATGAAATTTTGATTTAAATTTTAAAAAGACTTTTCTTATTCAAATTTCTAATGGTTTACCGATGTCTGAATTATGAGTAAGACATTATATAATGCTGGCCTTTTTGTCATGTAAACACTGCCATTTTATCAATTAAACTTTTCAAGGTTTATCAACTTAAACTCATTTTCTAAAAGTCAGATTACGCTGGTTATAAAGATAAGTTTCACCGGCATAGAATGAATACAACAAATGCTAAATGTCTACTATTTACATACTATGGAAGAGTGTCTGGAATTATGATTAACAAAAATTTAATGTTATTGATGCAAAAAATTCAATTTCTTATCAGTAAATAGATGCGTTGAATGATAATAAGTAGTTCGTTAAAATTATGCTTACAATTAGTTCTTCTCTTTTGTATAAATGGTTTCATTCGATATAAGTATTGTGATATATATTGACAGGGTACATTGCTTTTCCGTCATTGCACTCTGAATTTATACATAATTAATTTGTATATATTGGCTACCCAAAAAAAACTATACAATCGATAAAAGTTTGTTTCTAAAGCTCAAAAATAATCGGGATATTTCAAATTAGGAAAAATGAATTTACCTACTAAACAAAAATTAATTTGAAAGCAATTGTGTACCTTAAATGTACCATGTACCTTTCCATGTTATTCGGTGTATACTTTCGACGGTTGTATCACACATAGAGATTAATTAGGGTAGAAAATAAAATTTATTTGATAGATACGCGAGATACAATTATTATCACGGATCAAATTGCAAGACATATGTTTATTCTTCAAATATTTCGCGATTTCATTGCCAATTGTGTGCGAGGTATGAAAGTATGTCCATGAGTGAGATATAAATGTCACTCGTAGGCAATATTATAGATCTTATAGTCAGTTGTGTCCTTTATACTGGCATGTTTAGATACAGCAGCAAATATTTATAAATGTACAGCGACTTAGGGCATGCCTGATTGATTATTAAAAAATGAAAAATATAGCATATTCATCAAGAATGAATATTTCTCAAATTTTACTGGTTTATTGACAGTTTACAAATTTTTATGTATTTTGACTTCAGTCTACGGGGTTCAATTAATGGACTGCAGATTCTTTACATAATCATTGTGCATTTAAGAATTGTATTTACTTTTATTTTGCAATCGCACAAAAACAGTCTCTTAATTTTTAAGTGCATTTGCTTATTTTTAAGAGAGAACAGTCATGACAAAATGTGAGACTAATTGAAAAAAGTGGATGTTTATTTCGTTCAATCAAATGTAGATTTACATTATTTTTTTATAGAATATTTGGTTACTTTGTACCTTCTGTTACATATACAAATTATTTTTCATTCAGGTTTCATTTTTTTCTGGTTGTGTAATTGTTCTTGCGAGTATACTCGAAGGAGTTTTTTTTTCAAATTTATGATGAATTTTATGGACTTTTAAAATTAAGAATTTTGTTGAATTTACATTAAATGGAAACTTTTTTAATACACTGAAATCTTGATTTAACTGGCAGCTCGGGAGAGCTCCAAGTCAATCGAGTCATAAAATCTCAAGCGCAGGAAGAAAGTGCTGTATCAAAGATATTATATATCTTTGGATGTATCAGTGGGGGGGGG
>CAKNWT010160794.1:0-10623 GCA_932066315.1 Andricus coriarius
TCAAATATAATTATTGTAAAAATGGTTTGTTTATAAACATTGAAACATTTCCAATTTTATCGTAAGCATAAATTAGGAAATTTGTATGAATAACATTAATTGAATGCATTTGTAAAATTACTTAATGCGCAATGAATTTTATTTATTTAGAAACAATAATTTAATAGTATGTTCCTTCACTCGATCGGTATAGGATTAACAAGACAATTTTTTGGTTATTCTGTAACTTTGTACAAAGAAAAAGTAATTTCGAACTTTTCAAACTTTTTTTTTCAAGTATCTTTGGTTCTTTTTTTGAACATTGAAAAAATATTTTCAAAAATTTTTACAATAAGTAACATTCTTAAAGCAGTGTGATTACAAAAAAAATGCAAAACCATAAAAAACTATAAAAGAATAAAGTGTAAAAGAAAATAGTTAAAAAATACTTCTACACATTTTTACACCGAGTGAAGAATTTTTTTATATATTTTTGTATTGTCATCTCGAAAGTTAAAGAGAACAAAAGAACCGTGAAAAATTCCAGGTAGCCAGAAATTTTCGTTTTGTATTTATATATATCATTTTTTTTAAATTTCAATTTGAATTGGAATTTTGTTAAAGATAAAACTGTTGGAATCATTTCAACTTGAAATATTTTTTATTTTTAGAACTTTAATTTTTAGTTTGAATTTCATGTTTAATATTGAATGAAGCTTGAAATCAAATTTAAAAACAATTGTTAGAAAATTGTTTAAAAAAGTTAAAAAATGCGTCCTTAATTTGTAATAGACTTGCATGTATTTTTACTATTTCCAAGTGTAATGAAGAAAGCTGTATTTAAAAACCGAGCGCTGTCGTTGAAAAATACATATATGGGGCAACAGCCTTCGTCAATCCAACTGAAATGCCCGACGTGCCACGAGTGTCTTCGCGACTTCTCGTCACGCGATGTGTTTTTCTCATCGATCGTGCGTGTTTGATCCTTTTCATCGTCGTTTTCATTCGTCTCTCACCTCGTTAAGACAACTCGTTAACGTCATCGTTAACGACGTGTGCCAGGGTTTGAAATAATCGTGGAGGACGTACCTTTTGTACGAGCTAAGTAAAATACTTATCATGCAATATGCATATAGATTTACAAACATAACCTCATTGTTGTCACCTTTCTTGCGGCCTTCAATCGGTAGTTTTGCAGAGTGTCTATTAATTTGTATACACCTGAAGAAACGTGAATGTCAGGGAACTTTTTTTTAAGTCAGGGACATATTTGAGAGCATGCTTATATTGTTGATATTTGGAACATGGGATGGACTAGTCACCTTATAAAAAATATTGGACTAGTCATCCCGACGAGACACTTCGATGAAATTATTGATTAATAGTAAATTAATTATTGATTAGTTAATTTGCAAAAGTAGCTGTGTGTTAGTGGATTGAAGTATTTAGTTGAAAACTCGTTGTTTTATTTTGGTTTGTAATTGATTTTTTGAACTATTCTACTTTTGGTTAAAAATTTATCTTTGTTAGTTGAAAATTTGAATATTTGGTTGAAAATTAAAGTAGTTTGTTGCAAATTCGTCCTTTCTGGTATAGAATTGAGCTCTTTGCTTTAAAATCAAACAGCATACTTAAAATTTATTGTCTATCTGGACTGCAAAATTTTTTATACTTGAAAATCTAACTCTTGTTGATAACTAGTCTTTTTGGGTTAAATTCAGCTGTTTATTATTCAAAATTAAAATCTTTTTAAGTTTAAATACCACCTATTACATTTTTTTGTTGAAAAATCATAATTTATTCAATTTAATTCATAATTCATATTCTTTTTGTTGGAAATTCAACTACTTCCTTGAAATTTAAAATCTTTCTTTAAAAATTATTTTTTTAAAGATTCATCATTTGAATTGAAATTTGATATTATAAATAAAAGAAAAACATTTTTGGACAAACGACACAAGCTATGAAAAAATAAAAAGACAATGTATTCAATTTAGTTTATTTAATTGCTTTCTTTCTTTCTGTAGATACATCACAAAAGTGCCCCCTCTTTGTTGGCCCCCTCAACATTACGGAATTCAAAAATGAAATGCAGGATGTTATTCGAGCAACAAAGCAGCGATTTACAAGCAGCAATAAGCCTTCAACTCTAGAGATCGAAGAGGCCGTGGAAACCGATGAGGAGAGTGAGAAGGAAAAAGATGTTGGAAACGATGGGGATGATGATGAGGACGACGAAGATAGTTAGTTTGCAAAATAACATTTCTTAACGCTAGTTATCTCAAGATGAATTCCCATTTTTATTGTAACTAATTTCGAAAGAGAATTTAAGGCAGGTTTGATAAGAAAGTATTTCAGGTTAAAAATGCTTATTTAAAAATATTTATTTACAGTTTTATATTTTGGCCTCCTCTTCAGGTAATAGTTGCAATTCTTATTTAATACTAATGTTGTAAAACTCATTTTATTCTTCGACGGATACTCTACAAATCTCTTTCGCATGTTTTTATTTAAAAACTATCATACAAGAATTATAAAATTTCTAATTTTATTAACAATATTTTTCTTAAAACTCTTTTTGAAATAAAAGCATACCAAACAGATTTTTATATACATATTCAACGAGTGAAATGAGCCCTACACCATTAGGATAAAATAAGAATGGAAAATTTTACTTAGAGGGGAAACAGAAACATAAAATTGTAAATAAATATTGCTAAATATGCATTTTCAACCTGAAATATTTTATTCTAAATTTCGCGTTCAGTACTCTTCCAAAATTAGTTACAATTAACGATGGGAATATTTTCCTTGAATTTAAAAATCGATTTCAACAATGCTCATTTTTCATCTTGAGATAACTTGTGTACATCCTCAAACGTGAAGTCGAAGACTTTTTTGTATTTAAACTTAGAATAATCAAAAATAATGCTGCGATAATTGCATATTATTTGCAACGTTGTAATAATTTCGTGATATTAGAAGTATAGCTATTTAAGGATGTACAACTGTTATCTCAAGGTGAAAAAGAGCATCTCGTTAAAAATTGTATTTAAAATGAAGGAAAGTATTGTTATTGTAACTAATCTTGGAAGAAAATTGAAGGCGGGCTTCAGAAAAAAATATTTCAGGTTAAAAATGCTCGTTTAACAATATTTATTTACAGTTTAATGTTTCTGTTTTATCTTTGGGTAAAAGTTGAAATTCTTATTTAATACAAATGTTCTAGGTCTCATTTAGTTTTTCGAAGGATCCTCTACAAAACTCTTTGATACGTTATTATTGAAAAACTTTATTTTTCATAAAATATTTTTGAAAGTATAAGCATACTAAATGAATTTCTGGAGAAATATTCAACGAATAAAGTGAGCCCCACAACATTAGGATTAAATAAGAAGGAAAAATTTAAACTAGAGGGAATGCAAAAACATAAATCTGATGTAAACGAATAATATCCTTAAATAAGCATTTTCAACCTGAAATAGGACTATTCTTTAAAATTCGCCTTCAGTACTCTTCCAAAAATACTCATAATTAACAATGGGAATATTTCCCTTGAATTTAAAAGTAAATTTTAACAATACTCATTGAGGTCCAATGTTACTAATATTATAAAAATATAGTCATTAAAATGTCTTAAATATTCCCTGTCTACGGCTGTTATGAAAATGTGCAAATTAACATTAAGTACTTTTTCCTTTAATAAAAGTTACATTTGTGATAAACTAATTTCTATTTATTTGAAAATTTGTATTAAAATATTATTTATACCCTCTGGAACCACTAAATGTGTACATGCACTATATCCTCACTAAACCTCACGGCGTGCGTCCCGCACGACGTGCGATGCACCTGCAGAGCATATGCTACCGCATCTGTCTGATCCCCTGCATGCACGCCGTGCGACGCACGTGCGTCGCACAGTGCGCGCATTTTACTATCTAGGTAAAGAAAGAATAGAAGTTGAACAAGAGAAGACCAATAAACGTTTAGATGAAAGTATAGTAAAAAGCCATCCAGTTTACAAAATAGGGGATTAATTAAATTGGAAAAATAGTACAAAACGGAATAAATGAGACCCAAGTTGGAAAGGTCCAGGAATTCTTACAGGAATTACAACGAATAATAATTAAAAAATTAAATCTGAAGGCAAAACTCTTCAACTTTATATTGATCAAGTGATGCCATTTTATGTTTCAGAAAAATAATGATTCCGTTATTATGGATGCTGATAACGTCAACACAAGCAAACTACGTCTTTCAAGAAATGTATGGAAACATTTACATGGAGGAAATTAGCAAAGCTTACTTATATTTCAAACATTTGAAAAACTACGTTCGAATACTGAAGATAATTGCATTAATATGAAATAATTTCAACAACTATCCTAATTGAAGAAATAAACGAAAATAAACTGAGAAAAATGCCTGCGAAATATTCGACTAAGTCATGCAGTTGACTGGAAATTAGTAAATCCAACTACTTTCTTATTTCAAATAATCATGATTTCTTATAAGCATTCAATAGTGCAACTGACTATGTCGAAGTAGGAATATTAACTGAATATGTAGTAGAAATAACATGTCGTGAATAGTAAAATCAAACTCAGTTCTGTCAGTAAACAGAAACAGTAGAAGTTACTACACCATAGTAGTGAAGTAGAAATTTCCCAAGTGAGCCTACGATTTTTGATGTTGGAAGAAAAATTAAAACTATGTATTGGAAAATAATCTACTCATTAGTAAAAGAGCATGTTATAAATTTTTTTGAGAAAAATGCATTTGTTTATTTACAATGTCTGATTAAATATTTCTGCATCGTTTGATTAACAAATTATTATTTCGTAAACTATTCACGGAAAATTGATGAAAATTTCAGGGAGTGGTGAAAAATAAATTTATTTAACAATAAGATTTCTAAAAACGTGCTAATTGTTATTGTTGCTAATTTATATCATTTTTTAATAAACAAATGGCGATTTAACCCTGTTCTACACACGATATTTGAAATTTTTTTAAGTAGTGGGAAGCCTGAACGCTTAAGATCCAGAAAACGTTTCAACTTTTTTGTGCTCGCTCTTTGGGTTAATGATAAATAATATTGTTTAGCGCCGCGAACCGCGTGCCGCAATACCCGCTCGAGAGGCGTGCGCCACAAGGGCATCTCAGCATTCCATGAAGGCACGGAATATTCCGCCTATATACCGTTCATCAGAATTATGAAAATATCAGAAATTCTTCTTTTACGTCTAAGGCATATATGGCATACAATAAATTCACCCTGAAATATACGCTCAGTCAAATTTATTTATTTTTTTTTTTTCCACCGAGGTTACATTTTCAACAGAAACGGTGTCATTTGAGAACAGCCTACAGACAATCTTTTTATCATCGACTGGATCATAGCAATGATACTGATGTGCATTTTTTATTGTTTTTGCATTTTCGAAACGTCCTTTCAAAGATTTTTCATGCAGATCATGTTCATTTTGAGTACAAAAATTGAACTTGATCTTTGAAAAATGATTTTCCGCCCATTCAAAAAAACTTCGAGGAGTAGTAATGTGGTTATCATCGACTCTTTGCAAACTAGCTGGATCGGCTTGTCTCTTGAGAGTCCCGCCGATACTGCCACAAGCCCCCTTACTGTGAGAGGTCGCAAAAAAATTCCACTAAGCACTAATCCCAAAATCTTCTTGATGTTTCGTAAGATTGATGAAATTGAATTTATTTTTATACTGCGATGCAGCCCCATCAGAAAAGTAAAAAATTTTTTTCACATTTTCATCCCCAAATTTTTCCCGTGTGGAAAAATTTCGTGGCAGTCTTGAACCATGCTCAAGCCAGTAAAGTTTTACTCAAGCCTGTCTATTCACGCAATACTAGCCTGGCGCTACACTGGCGCTGTCTAGTTTTGCTTCGTGTTTGATTGAAAGCTTTCTGCTGTCTAGTCCCAGTCTTGGCGCTATCTACGAAATCGTTACGGATTTGAATATACAAAGATTATACAGATTTTAGCTAGTTCCTAGATAGAATCACGGTTTGGACTCAAGCAAAAATTACAGAGGTGAATTCAGAAAAGAATCATTTTTGAATAAAAGATTTGGGAAATTACAAAACACAATTGCACCAACGTTCAAGGAGTAATTAACTCTACACTATTACATATTTAAGATAGTAAAGAATAATTGTTAAAGGTGATCGAAATCTTAATACAAGAACTGTATTCTGAAGCATTCTTGAGCAAACCATTTCCTTCAATTGAATTATATATAGTAAAGTTGTAGTAAAGTTATAACAAATTTATATTGAATTTTTAATAATTTTAATATGTATCATGCTATGCATAATATTGATGATATTCCAGAAAATCAAACATTATTATAAATGATTTTTTAAATTTATTTTAGTTATATATTTGTTGCGTAAATGATAATTAAGCCTAACGTATTAATTCTTTGAAATAATAAACAATCATTATTTCGTAGCCTAATCGCAAGTAAAATCATACAAAATTGATTTTTTTCAATGATTTATTTACGCATCAAGCACTTTTAATGCTTAGAAAATTGTTCATGTTTTATTGAAATAAATATTAGGATGTAATGAATTAGAATTAATATCCGACAAAAATGGAAAAAAATTAAACTTTTAGATGGCCGAGATGTTAAGGCGACGGGACAAAGTTACAAGAATATAATAGGAAATTACATCAGAAGTTCGACACCCGGCTTATATACAAGAGACTTACGGAAACTCATTTCTTCATTTTTTTTCTGTACAAAAGCTTTTTTTATATTTTTAAATAACTGCAAAATTTATATATTGGACTTTTATGGCATAAAAAAGAATTATATAATTTAATTATTAATTATTTTTTATGAAAATAGCCGATCTGTCTAGAAACTAGTCGATCCGAGCGTTACATCCCAGCCTAGCCACTGGACAGTCAGCTTGTGGCGCGCCAGTGTCGAGTCAAGGCCCTGGATTGCATTTTGCACATGAAGCGTGCAATTTTCTGCAAAATGTATGCTTATCACAAGTTCCCCCTCTTTGATTTCATTATTCTCTTGGCTAAAATACGAAGCTTGCGACTTCGCAAAAAAATCGCGTTTTATAAGAACCGGCAAGCACAAGCCTGTGAACGGCGCCTCTCGTGCGGTCACCGTGGCATGCGGCTCGCGCGCTAAAGAATATTATTTATCATTAATCCAAAGAGCGAGCACAAAAAAGTTGAAACGGTTTCTGGATCTTAAGCGTTGAGGCTTCCCAATACTTAAAAAAAATTCAAATATCGTGTGTAGAACAGGGTCAAATCGCCATTTGTTTATTAAAAAATGATATAAATTAGCATCAATAACAAAAAGCACATTTTTCAGAATTTGATTGTTAAATGCATTTATTTTTCACCATTCCCTGAAATTTTCATCAATTTTCCATGAATAGTTTACGAAATAATAATTGAGTTAATTTTTAATCCTGCCCCTTTTCGTGAGAAATTACCCTATTTCCACTTTTTGAGCTCCTTTTGTACTGTGAATCCTGTACACTGCAAAAAAATAGATTTAAATAATTTAGGAGCCTATGTACATAAGAAACTTCTTAACAAAACTGTTCCAATTTTGGTAATGCAATACATACAATAACTTACTTTCACCATAAATATAAAAGTTTGTTTTATATTTTATTTATAACATTGCGCCTTCAATTACTTAACGTAGTGTTTAAGTGCATGTGATTTTTAATATCTTTAATAATTATATGATTTCTTACTTATATTTCTTATTCGACACTCTGTGATTGTATAATAAAACTCACAGGAGGGTAGGAACTTCTTTTTTTTGTGCAAGTTGCCCTAAAAAATCCTTTATTATACATATAGTGATTTATAAGCTTTTTGTTAACTTCAAACAAATACTCCAATAATAAAAAAATATAGGCAACTGTCTATTATTAGGGAACTTGTATTAACAATACGTGGTCGAATATCCTAACCTTTTGTTTTTTATATTTAATAATATATAAAGACGTGTATGTCTGTAGATTCTGTTATATAGCAGATGTGTATACATGAAAATACGCAAATCGGCTATTTAAAATAAACATTTGTTTCATTCGAACATGTACGATTTCTTTTATATTCAGAATATCCTTATCATACCTATAAATACTCATAGTTTATTTATATGGTAAGTATAGTTTACGACATGAATTGTATTGGGACAGGGAACAAAGAAATGTCGATATTGACTAAAAAAAAAAGATTATTAGTTACAGGAACTGAAGGATTAGTTAAATTAACGAAGAAAATTAATTAAAGTAACTGTTAACCTTAAATACTTCAACTACTCTTCTTACAGTTCACTTGACTACAAAAATTACATTGGGGCTTCAGGTAACTAAGAAAAGTAGTTGGATCTATTAAGAAAATATCAGTCGAAATAACTAAAGAATTGGTTAAATTAACTAAATCAACTGTTAACCCTAATTACTTTAACTACTTCTTTACAGTTCACTTCACAACAAAATTACATCGGGACATTAGGGAACTAAGAAAAGTAGTTGGATTTACCACCTAAATCTCAGTTGTTCCAATTCTCATTATGATCAGTCAAATGAACCACAAATATTAGCTACAATGACTGCTTTTCTTGCTTTACTTAACCATATATCACATAATTGATTTGACTAAAAAAGTGACATTGGGGCCTTAGGGAACTAAGCAACTTAGTTGAAAAGTAGTCAAATATACTAAGAATTTTTTGTAGTGTATTAATACTGCAATAGATGCTATCAATAATGGTAGACATGGAATCATACATCCACAGATTTTAACACCTGAAATTTTGAAAAAATACATTAGAAGAATTTGAAATGCAACATAAAACAAAATACCATTTCGAGGAATATGACCAGAAAATTCTCGATATTAGTTCAATCTCAATAGCAGTAGTAAACGGATTATTAAGCTACATTATTAATATTCCGATTATTGAAAACGTGAAAGGATCCGTAAAAAGAATAATTCCAATCCCAACCAAGTTTGGCAAAATATTCCTTCTCCTAAGTCCCGCTCATGACTTAATAATTAAATTCGATGACAGTTAAGTACCAACGGACAAGGAGTCTATTAAAAAATGTGAAAAAATACACACACATTTAATATTTAAAAGGAATTAGCCTAATCTAAGGATTTATGAAACAAATACTTGCGAAGGAAGCTTACTGAGAAGAAATGCAGAAACAGCATGTTCTCAATCACCTTACTTGCTCCATAAAGAAATATACCTTGTGATCAAAAAGTACCCGGAATTCTTCCACGAAACGAAAACGGTTCAATTATTCATCGATATTCATTTTATTCCCTTCGAAGTAATCTCCATTGCAAGCAATACACATATTTTAACGCTTAATCCAATCTTGAAAAAAAATTTCATAGGCCGATTTTGGAATCGCCTTCAGCTCCTTCTGCGGATTTTACTTTATCGCCCTAATCGTCTCAAAACACTTTCCGCGAAGTGGTAACTTGAGTCGTGGGAATAGGAAAAATTCACAAGAACCCATGTCAGGTGAATACGGAGATTACGGAACGGTATGAACGTTGTTTTTGGTCAAATAGTCGCGTACAAGATGAGATGTGTGAGCCAGTGCGGCTCGCACTCACGGCACAAGCCGCGCTTCAACACGTCTCATGCCCAAAACATCGTGCATAACGATCTGCACCGATCCGAAAGTGACACCAACATCGGCTGCTATCTCCCTCATGCTCAGACGACGATCTTTGAGGACAAGTTTCTTAACTTTTTCGATGTTTTCGTCGGTCACAGAGGTGGATGGACGACCGGAACATGGCAAATCATCAACCCCTGTACGGCCCGCTTTAACCTCTTTTGACCACTCGTACGCTTGTGTTTTCGACATTGTCGACTCCCCGTAGGCTACCGTTCACATTTTCAACGCTTCTGCACATTATACATTGTTAAAAACACAAACTTTCAGGGCAAACTCTTTGCTCAACTGAATTTGTCATTGCGAAATTCACAGAACATAACAATGACTTGTTTACAAATCTATCACGCACAAACTCCAGACAGATGGCGCTCAAACAGACGTTTGACAGCCAGATGACAGATGTACCCCCCTAGAAAAAAAATGATTTGACAATATCTCAAGCGCGGTTTGTTGGAGTGGGAAATTCCGGGTACTTCTTGATCATAAGGTACATACCGATAATAGGAGGATATATTGTAATTCCGACAACCGATATCGACATGCGGAGATTAAATCAAATCAATCCCAATTAAAGTTCCCACATTAATCACCGGAGAAAATTGTGAAATATATAACAACCATGATAAACTTGAAATTTCAAAAAACTTAAATGTAACGAAAACGATGCTAGTCGACGAAACTTACGATTTGCAATATAACCTAGGAAACTCGGATAACTTAGAGAAGAGATTAATTCAAATGCCCGAGCAAATTGATATAGATGTACTTAGGAAATCACTACTTAGTTTAAGCGACGTCCAAACTATACTTGATAATATGCCCACTCATAAAAAACCAAAAGCTTGGATCGAAACTACTGCAGAATAGTTACAGCGCTTAGGTTATGTAGCAATATGATCAGTAATTTTATAT
>CAKNWT010160923.1:0-10052 GCA_932066315.1 Andricus coriarius
TGAGACATTAATCCGAAGAGACATAAGAAGCCATAAAAACAGGAGAACTTGCATAACAAGATGCATGGACGTAGAGGAAGCAGGCCGAGAATGCCAGAACAGACAAGTTTGGCGACAGATAGTTTATAAAAAGAATGTGAGTAGAGTGAATGACGCCTGAAACAAAGACCTTGGATACTAATGGGCCCAAGTGGGGAACCACACATAACAATTTTGTGAGGCTTTCCACGTGGGGTGATCGCTAGAGAGATTGATCAGCAACCTGGGTCGGAGCAGTGTTGCGGAATGAACGTGTTGTTTAAATAAACAACGCGAGCGCTCTAGATCAATCTAAAATATCTATACCTTACACCTATATACCTATCTACCCTATACCTATATACCCATCCACATACTACTATTTTCCAACCGAGCAATTCACGCCTACCCCGAAAGGCAAACGGCTTAATGGTATAATAATAATAGTCAGTCTCATTCGACTCTATTCACGCAGCATCTTGAAGAATGCGGAATGGCAGATTTAAAGCTCCGCGCACAGGTGACAGATTAAAAATGTGGCCAACCGATTGGATTTTCATTCGTTCAATCTGCAAATGACAGTTACGAAATTCAAATTGACTCACTTTCTATCGGTTCTTGTTTCCTGGGTGTATAATTAAATTACGCAAATTACTACTAAATGTAATTTGATAATTAAATTTGTATATACATTATATTACAAGTTGAAGAAAAAAAAAGTATTTTCATTTGCGATCATAACCTACAAGATACGAAGTACTCACCTAAGTGTTTAGGAATAAAATTAATGAAATTTTTATTCAAAATAACTTAACATACTACTAACTATTATTTTAAAATTATTGCTTAATAAATGTGACACATTTTCAATGTAATTTGTCAATTTATAAAGTGTCAGTTTTAAATTCCCCTTGAAACTCGCGCGAAACTGTGAAAAGTGTCGTCTGTTGTGCTCAGCTTTTTGGCATTTTTATTATTTAGAGAATAACTGGAACATTTAGAACCAAAAGACAAGTTTAGCATAGGGTATGACCTAATAACTAAACCACTTTTCTCTATAAAAAAAACTTTCGTGGTGGAGATATTTGGGTCTGACCGCGTTTTACCAACATTTACCGTCATCACCGGTCAGGATTTGGTTATGACTGTGAAATACCGAGCAGCGCCCATCACTACTAATAGCCCAATGACTTCAGATCAAATTCGATATAAGAAACAAAAAAGCCGCGGGCGGAGATCTTTCGACGCATAATTGGCCAATAATTAATTACCGGAAGTGTCCGCCATCTTTGATTTTGTGTTTTCGTCCATTTACACGCGTATTTTGCATTTCTCAATAAAAAAGTTGAGTAACAAATTTACCGAGAATTTGATTCTCTACAATTTTCATCTAGTCGATACTGTTGTAAAAAAATTATTTGTCGCTAACAATAAGAAAAAAGTGAGGAAAATTAGGAAGATGGCGCAGTTTTTTTCAACTTTTTGACTATTTGTATTTTAAAAAAGTGGCACTTTTAAATGGCAAAATTATAGGGGACTCAATTTCCAACAACTTTTGTATGAACAAGTTTTTCGTGCGACGTGTAGATCACGGTCGGGAACACTCTCAACACAGCGGTGTGGGGGAACTCGTGTGTTCGTAGCAGTAGCCGAACAACGCGCGATATTAAAAAGTCAAGACAAGGAAAAAGTTCATTTTTAAAAGCCCTACAAGATTATCATAAAAACTTTTGGAATTTTCTTGAAAAATCGAACCTTCAAATTTTGATCGCACAAAAAATAATAAAAATTCAAAAATTTCAGTTTTCAGTCAGAAGATCAGAAGACAAGAATTGTGCATCCAGAAAAGATCTAAACAATTTTTATCAATCACTTTTTGATAGGACGCGTAGTTTTTGTTTTATTCAGAGAAAACGACATTAACAAACAAAAAAATTTTTTGGACAAACGACAAAAGCTAAGAAAAAAAAATGACAGAATTTGTTCGAAGAAAGAAAAGCTACACATTTGTTATAAACCATTTTTTGATAGGATAGGTAGTTTTTATTTTAATCGTTCACATAAAAAATATCAATGAATTTGTTATTAGGCCTATTAGAGAAACCACATTAAAAAAACGCGCCAAAAACTCGACCTCTACGGTGGTGTGGAAATGAGTTACGAGTCGCTTCCGCAGTGCCTCTGTGTTTAGAGCGCTCCCGACCGTGATGTACACGTCGCCCGTGAAACTTCATAATACAAAAGTTGTTAGAAATTGAGTCCCCTACAACTCTGTCACTTAAATGTGCCACTTATTTTCAATAAAAATAGTCAAAAAGTTGAAAAAACTGCGCCCCTTTCCTACTTTTCCACACTTTTTGCTTATTGTTAGCGACAAATCATTTTTTTACAACAATATCGACCAGATGAAAATTTTAGAGAATCAAATTCTCTACAAATTTTTTAGCAACCTTTTTTTTACCGAGAAATGCAAAATACGCGTGCAAATCGACAAAAACCATTCTGACTTTCTTTGGCGCTTTTCGGGGAGAAACGTAACAATTCTCGTCAGAATCGTCAGAAATCCTTATTTTTACATTCACATCTCAGAAGGTATTAGATTTGTGTAAAATTTAACCCCCTCCGTTTTTGTCAAAGGTCCACGTTTTGAGACATTCTGAACCCAACAAAAAACAGGTTTTTGTGAATGTGTCTGTTTGTGTGTATGTATGTCAATTTTTATATTGTTATCACGATAACTTTGGAAAGAATTGACAGATTAGATTGGGCTTTGGCATAATCCGCAAGTGTCCTAAAATAAAGGTCAAATTTGTCAGCCAGCCATTTTGAATAAAAATTCAAAAAGTGAGGGCTTTTTCAAATTTTTGAGACCACTTTTTTTCAAATTGAAAAATTCTATGTACGGATTTATATAGTACTCAAAAAGACAAACAATTTATCTCTAAGACTTTTTTTGATAAAACAAAAATTACTTGAGTTATAGCATTTAGAAAATTCCAAAAAACAAACGAAAATGAACATTTTAAGCCAAACAACGCACGATATGAAAAAAAGTCAAGAAAAGAAAAATATTTATTTTTGAACACCCTACAATATTGTTATAAGACTTTTTTTAATTTTCTTGAAAAATCGAAAATTCAAATTTTTATCGCACCAAAAAATAATGAAAAATAAAAAATTCCATTTTGCGGTCAAACTATACAAGATCCGATAAAATATGAATGAACAAAAATTGTGCACTCAAAAAAGATCTACAAATTTGTTATTAATCACTTTTTGATGGGACGCGTAGTTTTTGTTTCATTTGTAAAAACCTGATTCAAGAATGAAATATATTAAATTTTTGCACAAAAGACACAAACCACGAATAAACTTAATAGACAAAAGTTGTTCACTCAGAAAAAAGCTACAAATTTTGTATTGATCATTTTTTTATAAGATGCGTAATTTTTGTTTCAATCTTGAAAAATAACATAAACAATTAAATTTTTTTTTGGAAAAACGACGCAAGGTTTTATTTTGGAGACTAAAAGGTAATGATCAGTATTGCATTCGGAACCCCTCATGATTCTTGTATCTAGTCTTTCATCCGCAATAACGAAGTCAATTATACTGCAGTTATTTCCTTTACACCAGGTGTACGTGTGGATCATTTTATGTCGAAACAAAGTATTTTTAATGAATAGGCCCTTTTCCAAGCATAAGCTAACTATCAACTGGGGCATAGCACGTTACGATGAATAATCTTCTGATTCCTACCTTCATTCTAGCCCGCAACAATCTGGGAGATATATAATTAATATAAATATAAACTACCAGTTGCGATTAATATTTCATTGAAATTGGGCAGGGTAGCACAGCAGGCCGGCTAGATTACACAGGGCTGCATGGTTTCCGTTCATGAATAGTGGTTGTACGTAATTTTTTGTGCTCAATTTGAATCTGGTTTTAAGATTGCTCTATCACGTCAGCTTTTCAAGATTAAAGGTTTTATATAGTACAAAAATAGCAATTTCGGTTAAATTTTCAATAACCTAATTCAAAGTTCATACAAGAATCGAAAAGACTCCTTGATTCGAGACGAATGGATTGACCTACAGTCCAAGCTCCGAGCATGGCCGTTTTCGGGGCTGTAGGGGAGTATAATTCCAAGAAGCCATAAACCCCCACTCTAAGCGCGGCCACGCTCGACTGCGTGGAGAAAAATTCAGCTTACCAACTCCGAGTAATGCGGCGCGTTGGGTAGTTTAACAATCTATCTCGAACATCGTTTTATGTACCTAGCGTACATTACATGTGTACAAAAGTGATTCATATTGGATTATTTCGTTATAAGCCCGAGCTTAAAGGTATGTAAAACATTAAAATCCATCATTTGTCAAAATGACAAATATTTCACCTCACTTTTAACGTAACCTGTGAAATGTCGTGCAGTACATTCATAATTAATTACTGTGTCGTATTGCTTGTTTTTTTTTTTAAATAAAGAGAAACTCAAACATCGAATTGTCAATTATAACATAAATTTGAAGTCACTCGTGTAATCTTATTATTAATCATAACAATACATGTAAAACTTAAAGAAAAAAGAACAATGTAAAGCTTTTTTTACAGTAGTAAAAATAGATATTCGTTCATTTGAAATATGGAAATTCACTCTTTCCCACGTTTTGTACTGCGCAATAATACTGCGAACGGTTTTCTTATAGAAACGCATATTAAATGAGCTGAAATCAGACATCTATTATCTTTTGAACGCGATTTTATAATTTTTCATGGTTTTCTTCGGGTTTCAACGTTCACATTTTATGTTGAACATTTATTCAGAACATCTTCATCCAAAGCCTTTAAATATTTGACGTAACATAAAATAAACAATGATTAGTTAGCCCTATATTACATAAATTTGATTTTATATCAAAGCAAATTTTTTTAAAGTGGACTACAAATAATTTTGAATAACGAACCGTTTTCCTGATATTTAATTTCTTATATGTATAATGAAATGAATAATTTGTTTGACTGACAAATTCAAGGTTGGGCACGAGAAAAACCTTCAGATTCGGCCGTTTCTCTCGCGGCCCTCCTCGGAGCGTCAGCTATGAAATGCATCGATCGCGACCAACGCTAAAGTGGTGGGGGTAGCGCTCGAGCGAGAAATTGGAGAAGCGGTCATGCTCGGGGCGGCCATGATCGGAGCTTGGACTGTATTTGTATTTTTGTCAGAGCACCCCCTAATATTTAAAAATATTTCATTATTAATTTTAAATCCTCTACACTGAAAAAATAGTCGGTTGGGACAACTAATAAAGTAGTAGGACCAACTACTTTAGTTTGTAATATATGCCGCTGCTATTTAATTGGTTGGGGCTACTACTTTTATTCTCAAGATTGGTATTAGTTGTCCTTACTTGTTGTCGCGACAACTTTCGAGGGTACATACTATTTTCAGGTAGTAAGTCTTAACACTTTAATTAGTAAGTCTTACTATTAAATTAGTTAGTCTTACAAATAAGCTAGTGGATCTCACTACTTAAAATAGTAATCCTCTCTATTACAATTAGTAAGTTTTACTACTTAAAATAGTAGTCCTTACTATTAAAATTAGTGAGTTTCAATACTTTAATTAATAGTCCTTACTGTTGAAACTAGAAAATTTTATTATTAAAATTACTGGCCTGTGGACTATTGCGAAGTTAGTACTTCTCAATATTGAAATTATAGTATATTTTACTATAATTTCTAATTAGGGGACACAAGAGGTCCTCATGACTTCCTATAGAAACCACATCCTGATAAGACGTCATGCCAAAATACACACACATGCCCACTGGGATGTTAATGAAAAACTACTATAATTTCAATATTTAAAAGTACAGACTTGATGTAGTAGTAAGTCTATTTAAAAATTTAGATCGAAACGATAGTCTTCATTTTCTTCACTACTGCACAATACACAAAAAGGTTAAGATGAAATGGCGACGATCGAGAACATGACGCGATATTTCGATGCGAATGTTGGCAGCACTGCTCAGGTTTCAGTTCTGCCAATGTCGCCAAGAAGGGAAACTTGTAACTTTTACTACCTTTATTTCTTGGAAAATAAATTGGTGGTAAATGTGAATACTTTATTTGTTGTGACTAGAATTACTATCGTTACTAAGATAACCTACGTAGGATTCCTAATGGCGACTTGTTGCCGCACGAAACTGGTTACTTTGCTCAACTTCAAGTTTAAATTGTTCAATTTTGATGGTTCAGTATGCAATTAATCCATTTCGACACTTTTGAATTCAATTTTAAACCTGAAAGTATGCAATTTTTAGGAATGAAACCAGGGAGCCTTCCCTTTTTGAATAGTAGTAAAGGTAATTGAAGATACTTTTTGTTCAATTATTTCTGAGACACTGTACATCTAAACTATTAAAGAAGGAATAAGTTTTAATTTTCATATAATTTAATGAATTTCGTGGAGATTTATGTAAACTGGGAGAAACGGCGGATCTAGAAAATTTTTCGGAGAGGGCGTCTGTGAATTTTCTTCAACGAATTTATGTGAATGGAAGGGGGGGGGGCTCCCCCAATGATATAAAAGAACTTTTGAAATTGAATATAATAAGGCGATAAATTCCACTTCATTTATATTTTTTAATTATGGTGTTCACATTCACAAAAAACTTCAAAGCACGTACGCATATTTAGGGCCGTGCATAAGGTCTTTTGGGTTTCGGGTGGCGGGGGGAGGGCCTTTTTTTGTTAAAGATTCCTCATTAATTTAACCTTTTTGCCTTGACAATTCTACAATTTGGTAGAAAATTTAACTTACAATATATTTTTTTTTTATTTATATTTTCGGTACGAATAGAAATTTCGTGATGTAAATATTCTTTATTTAACGTCTGGGAAATAATAATTTGGAATTTTTTAAAGAAAAACCTTATTTCATCGACTTCTTCCAGACCAGTTATGGTCAAATGGTCTGGAAGAAGTCGATGAAATAAGGTTTTTCCTTCAAAAATTTCATATTTTCGGGTTGAAAATTTGACTGTTTAATAAAAAATTCACTTTTCTAAATTGAAAATGATTGATTTCTAATAACTAGTCCATTTTTTGTTCAAAAGTGATATTTTTTAGACTAAACATGCAACTATTTAGTTGACAATTCCTCTTTTTGGGCAAAAAATCGTCTTGGTTACAAATTAAACTATTTTTTCTTTAATTTATGCATTTTGTTGAAAATACGTTTATTTTTGGTATAAAATCAATTTTTTGCTTAAAAATGTAACTGTTTAGTTGAAAATCAATCTATTTTTTTGAGGATTCAACTATTTTATTGAAAATTCGTCTATTTTGATTAAATTCAATTGAGTTTTATTTAAAATAAAAATAATTTTTTGTTGAAATATCAATTATTATATTTTTTATTGAAAATTCATCTTTTTAGGTTGAAAATTCAACTCCTTGGTTGAAATTAATTTCTGACATTAGAGATGGCCGATTACTGGTTGAAAGTTGAACTACTTTCTTAAAAATACATTTTTTGTTGCTGAAAATTCATATCAAAGTTTCGTCTCGTCATTATCTACAAGTCTATATTTTTCAAAAATTAATTTTTTGAAGCTATGCTTCTTTAAGGACGATAGACCGAGGACGATGGGCCGAGGGGATCGAACTGAAAAATCATGTAACACAACGTAACGCAACGAAATTGAGTCATCTTCATGGAGACTATATATAGTCTCCATGGTCATCTCATGACTCTCTCTCTCTCTCGCTCTCTCTCCTTCTTCCTTCTTTTCCTTCTTCATTCTTCATTTTTCCTTCTCCCTTCATTTTTTTCTTCCTTCTTCCTCCTTCCTCCATCCTTCTTCCTTCTTCCTTCTTCCGTCTTCCTTCTTGCTTCTTCCTGCTTCCTTCTTCCTTCATCCTTCTTCCTTCCTTCTTTTCTTTCTTCCTTCTTTTCTTTCTTTCTTCTTTTCCTTCTTTTTTCTTCCTTCTTTCCCTTCTTTCTGGAAGGGAGAGCTGTTCTTTCAATTGATACATGCAATAAAAATAAAATTTGCATTCTTCTTTCAATGCTTAAGAAGCATAGCTTCTGACGGCGGTCCCCCGACCGCTCTCGTTTTTTTACTTTTAAAATTTCCGTCCACCCAGCCGTTTGGACAATACGTTTATCCGATCTCAAGCGCTGGGCGAGTTTCTCGATCCAGACCCTTCAATTTGTAGTCCGACATCCAAAACAAGTAAAGAAAAAAAATTTGAAACCGGATAATATCTTCTGTTCTCACTTTTAAAATAACAATATTTACAATTTTGAAAATTGAAAAAAGACTTTGCCTTATTCAAAATTTGTTGAAAATGTACAAAAACATGTTTTTTGGATTGATTCGAACCTGAAATTTCTTCAGCTTGAACAAAAGAAACATGTTATTATTTTTTATTCGTGGAAAAACCTTTTTTTTACGTGGTATATATAACATCCCAAAATCGCCAAAAAAATATGAAATCCCAAAATTCTTAAATCGCGACAAAAGGTTTTTTCCGAAAAAGCAAAATGATTTTTTCTTTGGTTCAAGCTGAATAAATTTCTGGTTCGACATATTCAACTTTTTTTAAATGTTTTGGCACATTTAAAAAAAAATTACTGCGAAAAAAGTTTATTTTTAAATTTTGTGATTTTTTGTTATTGTTTACTAGTAAAAGCTGTAAATATAATAAGTGTCATAATTTTTGAACCAATAGGAAATATTTTGAATTTGAAATCGTTAAATTTGACTGATTTACATTTTTCTTCACTTTTGTCGAATGCCAACCCACAAGTTTGTTTTCCCTCAGCTCCAACGATTTGATTTGTTTAAGCATTTTCACTCCGCCCTACTCTTCAGTGCTCTTAAAATCAAATTAAAAATTGCTCAAGTTAGAACATTTAACATCGCAGTTGATGAATTTGGAATATTCCATTTCTTAATTAGGTACACTGAAAAAAGATTAGTTGGGACAACTATTTTATTTAGTAAATAATGGTACTGCTATTTAGTTAGGTGTGAGAACTATTTTTATTAGTTGGGGAACAAGTAGTTGCCGTTACTATCTAATTAGGTAAACTTACTATTTTAGTTTGTCAAAACGACTATGTGTAGGTAGTTGAACTTACTAATATAGTTAGTCATGTCTACTAATACATTTGTAGGTATAACTATTTTCTTTTTCTTATATAGGGACTAATTAAAATATCTGTCACTATATCGAAATCTGAATTAAAAAGATCCCAGTGGGCACGCGGGCATCTTTTTTTCGGGACATCTTAGGGACGCTGATGTCAGTTAAATGTCAATTCAGCTGATAAGACGTTTTGAAAAAAATATGTCCCTATGCCCACTGGGATCTTTTTAATTTCAGATGCACTATGTAGGTTAGGATTTCCAGTGAAACTTTAAAGTCGTTTGATTTTAGAATTTCTTACACACACCTTCGAATACTTCGATATGATCTCCGAATCGTGAGCAGCGAGTTATCACGGCCATGTCTAAACGTTCTCCCTATGTTGGTACCTATGTCGCATTCTCAGTTGTACCAACCAATGTGGCAAATAAAATAGTTACGCCACCTACTTTAATTTGTTAGAGAAATCAATAAGAAGTACAGATTACTATTTTATTAGTAAATCTGACTACTAATACGTTACTAACGTAAACTAGTCACGATTACTACAAACGGCTTCCTAAACCGACTACTTGCTCAGTCGGTGTTACTAACTAAATAGTTGTAAGAACCAATGAATGCTTTACTAATAAAAATGTAATAGCCCCAACTATTTATTTTTCTCAGTGTAGGTATATAAAGTGTTCAACTTCTAATAATCACTTAAAAACTACTACATATTTTGTAATGTTATTGGTACCTTATTTATTCAAAAATGATTTATTCAAGTGCTATAATTGCTTTAATTATTATTCAATAATGGGTACACTTAAAAATTTCAGAGACTTTTCCTAAGTATGAATGATTTTAAAGATACAAAGTCAAGTTTTCAA
>CAKNWT010161067.1:0-13034 GCA_932066315.1 Andricus coriarius
GGATAGACGGGTCCCCCTTGCGCCGTCGTACAAGGGAAAGTTCTCTGTCCCGAGCTCGTCGTATAAGGGAGCGCGGAGTGTATTTTGCAATATCGAAAATCATTGCTATCTTGTTGAAGGATTTGTTTATTGCAAAATTTTTGTAGAAAATCGAAAATAATATAAATTGTTGGAAATCCGCATTTTTCCTCTGCAGTAATTGAACTGCAGTTAGAATAAAGAAGCCAAAAAATTCTCAACTAATTTCTCAATCTTTGAAGAATTTTGCAATATTGAAAATTATCAGAATCATTTAATAAAAGCCCTTCCCACACAAAATTCCTTAAACTGCAGGTAAAAAAATTCTTTAACGAATTTGTTTATTGAAAATTATTTTGCAATATTCAAAACATTATAATTGTAAAGAAATGTAAATCTTCACAATGCAATCTTTAAACTTGAGCTGACATTTTGAAAATCAGAATTTTTCGACTCAATTGTTCATTACAGAACTATTTTACAATATTCGGAATCACCGGAAACATTGCAAATATGCATTGCAACTCTACAGTTCTATAACTGTAGCTAAAGTGCGAATAACAGCCTTCTTCGACAAATTTAGATGTCATGAAATTATTTTGCAATATTAAAAATTATTATAATCGTTACAAATCCCAAATTTCCACACAGCAGTCTTGAAACTGAAGTTAAAGTAACAAAAAAGGAATTTGACGACTTTGCGTATTGCAAAATTATTTTGCAATATTCAAAACATAATTATTAAGAAACCTAAGTCTTCACATTGCGATCTTTTAGCTTTAGCAAAATTTGTGCAAAATATAATTTTTCGACTTACTTGTTTATTGCAAAATTATTGTAAAATATTAGGAAGCACTGAATAAATTGCAAATCTTTCAAACCAAAATTATTTTGAAATATTCAAAATTATTATAGTCGTTGAAAACGCCCAATTTTTCAACAACAATCTATTAACTTAAGTGAAAGCATAAAAACAGATTTCTTGACGAATTTCTTTATTGCAAAATTATTTTCAATATTCAACATATTATGCTAGTTAAGAAACCAAAATCTTTAAATTAAAGTCTTTTAACTTGAGCGAAAATGTTGAAAAACATACTTTTTCAATCACTTTTTTATTACAAAATTATTTTGCAATATTAAACATCTTTTCAATTGTTAAAAATTTTCATTCTCGCAGTCCACTTTTCAAATTCTGGTAGATTACAAATGTCGATCATATTGACGTTCATGGTTTTTTTTAAAATTGTTTTCGTGATCAACTTATAATACAAAAAAACAACTGAATTTCTGGAGTAACGCTTTTCCTCGGTTAGGTTAGGCTATGTGTTTACAATAAGTTAAGAATGTGTCTCTCGTGTGTCCTCCATCCGTCCCTTCCTTCTTCTGATATACACAGTGGGCTAAATGTGGAAGCCGCCCCTCCATATAAATCGGAATCTTTTTTTTCGCGTTGGAAACGACGACGCACTTTGTTTTTAACGGAATTTATTTATGCAAATTTTGAAGCTTCCCGTTGCTAAAACTACTGTGCCTTTTAAGGCCATGTGACGAGTGGATCACGTGACCGGCCTCCTACCTTACCGACACTTTTTTTATTTATAAAGTTATTTTTGCACGAATAGCCACATCGTGTTGAAATTTGGGATAATAAATAAGAACTCGATGTGGCTATTCGTGTGAAAATAAGTTTACAAATAAAAAAAGTGTCGGTAAGGTAGGAAGCCGGTCACGTGACTCACTCGTCACATGGCCTTAAGAATCCTACAGACATTTTCATATCAATGCAGAGAATTATCTGTCGCAGAGTAATGCAGAGCATCTCTGTCATTTTTGCTGAAGTGCTTCAATTGAAACAGTAGAGCACATACTTTTACAGAGTATTTGCAAATATTCTTTGCAGAAAAATCGCTGAGAAATGCATGAGAATGGGGACTATTTTTTGAAGAAGAGTAATACAGAGTTCTTCTGCATTTATGCTAAACTGTTTCAATTTAAGCAGTAATGCGGTCACGCAGTCCGCTAGGGACTGCCTATGTGACGCTATCATATAGCAATTACCACAGTCTGAACTGTTTTGAAATATTTGTCATCTTTAAATATGCACGGTAAACCTCAACCTACCTGAACCTAAAAAGGACATTACAAGAAGTTTTTTTGCATAACATTATTCTTAAACAGTATGCGCATATTTTGCGCAAAAAATAAAATAATCATGGGAGCGTTCACAGTAAAAACTCTGGGACAAATTTCGTTGCAGCTAATTTCATGATGGTGTACCATCTCGCTCGCAGTTGGGGTACGAAACTATCGCCTATTGTTTTTGCCGCAAAACTGTAAAAACAATTGACAGCAGGTGTTTGATACCCCAAGTCCGAGGGAAACGATACCTTATGTAGTGGTACCATTGACATTCAGAGTAATATAACATTTAATATTTACCTCCAACAAAAATTACCTTTCCGTTAATATTTACCCACCACATTCTAAGTGGTCACCATGTCAACTCTATTGAATGTCGTTTTGTTTCGATGCGAAAAACTTTAACTTTATCTGCTCAAAAGTTACCCGCAACAAAAATTCACTTCTGTTTTTTATATGCAGCAACTGGACGTGTGATCCAACAGTATAGGCTGCCTGATTGGTCGAGAGTTTCACTAGAGTTCTCGCGACCAATCAGGAGTCTCTGGGCCCCAAAATCTTGTTTTCTCCCAATGTTTCTTATGTGACGAAATTTTCTTTACAGGGGTTACAAAAAATAGTATATGATACTTTTATCACAATGTATTATTCCAACCAAAAATGAAACGAATTTTCAAGAAAATAGTTACATTCCCAACAAAAAATATAGATCTCCATTCCGTATTCAAAGTACGTTAGACCCTTTTTTGACCGTCCAAGAACTACATATAGAACTTGTAGCATCAAAGCAGGTGTTCTATAATCTAACACCAATATTGATGCATAAAAATAGCCCTTTGTTATTTATCAGCAAAAATAAAATAATAATATCTATGATATAAATATCAATAATATTTGCAATTATTTTGTAGATATATTGTTCATAATATTTTAATTATATTGCTAACGCAGAGGAAATTGAAAAATCCGCAAGTACCAGGAATCGAACCTGAGTTCGCACACACCGAGTTTATTTACGAATGTTTTACGTTTTTAGAAAAATTCATTGTTACACACCTCAGAAGAACTTGAGGCTAGATATTCAAATTTGATTCTGTGTAATTTATTATTTAAAGGAATATAATGTCAAAAGCGGCGATTTCAGCAATATTATTTTTTTGATCGCCTTATCAAGCAAAGACTTTAAAAAACTCATTGCAGGGCCGGCGTCAAGCTTTTAGCCCGAGTGGGTAGTAAGGACTTAAGAGGGGGTGATATGCTGAACTTGCTCAGTTTTAGATAGGAATATAAGATTTCGTCCGCAAATTCCGAGTGGGTATATTTTGATATCTTTAAATATCTTTAGGCACCCACAGGGATTTTTTCCGAGTGGGTAGTACTACCCACCTGAACCGCCGGCCCTGACTCATTGGGCATCAAAATGAATGCAATTACACTACAAAATACAAACATTTAGTTTAAGATTCAACCTAATTATTATAAATAAATTATATGCATACTCATATAGAAAAACTTGTTTGTGCGGTCCTCAACCACAGAACAAATTTGCTCTCAACATTTTCTCATGGAAAGAAATTATTTTTTTCTACTGAATCAAATGGATACTTGGTTATTCTTATTCGGTAACAAAAATTATTAAACAATTGAAAAAAGCGGTACTGTTCCTGGGAAAACATTATTTTTTCTACGAAAACATGCTGCACACATATTAACCGCATTACTCTAATAAAAAATTTAAGAACAATCAGTTTACAATCATTTATGTATAAATATTTGTTGCTAACAATAAACAATATTTTATTCTTATAATTTTTTGTGATTCTCAGTCACTTCGAAACCAATTATAAATTTATTTTATGAGGCAATTAATACCTACATGACTGTAAAATATGCACAATTTCATTTATCATTTATAACAAGTTTCATAACAAGTCAGTGATTGACAATATTTAGTCATTTTCCATGGTAAACATTATTTTCAAAAAAATTTTCGGCATTTGCAGTTCAAAGAAAATATTTTTCTGTAATTGAGCATTGCAAAGAAGTGTTCATTTATACATAAATAATTTATGACATTGGATTGAATCTTGAACTATATAAATATTTCTGTTTATTGAGTATAACTGCAGTGATTAAGATGTCCAATAAATTAATTCAACCTGTGTAACGAATATTTGTTAGTTTATTATCATAAAGTTTATAAAGCGTCAAAGTAGAGTCTTCAGTTCGATGAGTATAGGCTAAAATGAAGTAGGATCTTGAGATAGACAAATGTAGGCATCACAGTAGGTTTTTGAATTAGAAGACCGTAGCTTCTAAAGATTTAAAGTAGGGCCTGTAGATTGAAATGAAGTCAGGAAAGGCTCTAATGTTTCATTCTTTAGGAGTCAAAAGTTTAAAGTAGGGGTTGTAGGTCTAAATTTCGATTAGGGATTGACATTTTAAATTAATGTTAATTAGCACCAAAGAAATTGAGTTATATGAATTAGATATATGAATGTAAAAATTTCTGAGTGAAAACTTATAATAATAAACAATTATAAATTTGAAGCGTTCTTAATTGAACAATTTAAAACTTGAAAAATTTATGCGTACATGATTGCAGTGTTCGTATAGTTTAAAAAATACAGCAATTGGTCAATGCTCATGAGGCTAAAAATAGATGTAAATATGTAATTTATCCGAATCTGAAGCAATCATTTCCAAATTCCAATAACATAATTTCACAAAAATATAATACAATATCAAGACGAAATAAAATATTTATTCAAAGTAATTTTATGTAAGTGAAAAATATTGTATGTTGATGAGAAAAATTAATGCACAAGCGATGTAATTGAAACTCAAACGAGATTTCCGTGGGGATGAATAATAAATTACAAAGTTTATTACCTCGGACGTACATTTTTTTAGGTCGTGAAATATTTTTTGTCTTATCCCAACGAGGAAAGGCAATTTGCAATTTACTCGGCTTGTAAGTAAAACATGCATTGGTGTCTCATGGGAAACTTGTACCTATTTTACGTCAAGATAGTATTTTCTGCAGGAAATATCCGAATTCCCATGCATTCCTCTATCTATCAAAGTCATAATTTTTGTGAAAGATGAATAAATTAAACAAGCGAAGGGATATGAAATTTCTGCTCCACCATGAGTAATTAGGTCTATTTTAAAAGTCAAAACATTTCGTAACAACAATTTATAAATGCACAATTTAAATTGATACCTCAATACGAGAATATTTAAGTTGAAATTTAGGGCTATAATTTGCTATAATTTCAAATTATACACAATAACTCCTTAAAAAATTTGAATTGAATTATACAACTTGCAAAACAATTAAAATAAAAACAATTCGAAATAAAATATTTTGTTACTTTTGTTACTTTTGTTACTAAATGAGTATTACTAAATGAGTATTAATCTTCAAATCTGCTATTCGCCGAATTCAGCGAAAGTTTCTCAGGGAACTTAATTCATTTGAATGCATCAGCACGAATTAATTTCAGTATCAGCCAATTCATTTTATTTTACGAGATTTTAAGTGAAGCTCTAACTCGCCGCAATTCGTCAGCGCTAATTCTGTTCAAGACTGGTCAATTCTTCTTAATTCGGTAAAGTGAAAGCCATCCTTGAATTCGCCCCAATTTGTGACGGCAAATTTCATCAAGTGTTGAATGATTTAGTTTAATTTGTAATGGGAGAACCAACATGCGCGTTATTGTATAGGATCCGTTGTAACTGTTTAAAAAATAGTCTCGTAGCCCAGTGGAGATGCTCTGGACTGATGATTTTTTTCGAATTGATTTTGACCATGCATTCAGATGAATTAACGTGCATTCAATTTGCACAATTGAAATTCATCCCAAAGCGCCTCAATTCGTTTCAACAAATCAGAAAGCAATATTCAGGCGAATTGAAAAATGTTGATTCGCCCCAATTACTTTACGCTTGTTTTTCTATATCGTCCGAATAATAACGTTCCGGACTTTTCGAATGAAATTTCAGTCAAAAGTATGCAGTATTATACATGCATGTGCAAATTCCGCTGCAGGAAGTTATTGGAGTTGCTGGGCATACCGGGAAAATCAACTTCATTATTATCTCGACAAAATTTACTTCCATTTATGGCTTTCGGCCAATCATTCGAGTAATTTACGTTCTTAAAAAGCTTTGATTTTGTGATTCATCTAATAAAGGTTCATTAAATTTAGATGAAAAATCCATTAATACTTTCGCTTACATTGACAAAGCTCGCGTTCAATATGCACTCAGAAGATTCTCGAGGTCATAATCATTCAAAATTGTGACAATCTGTATTAAATTTTCAAACTATTGATTATGAATTTCTTTCACCTTAAAATTATGCAAGTTGTATTTATTATATCTTCAAACTATCTTCACAACGTTCATATTTAAATGCTTACGCCTGCGAAGTACTCAAGATCAAATGCTGCCGTCTTCAAATTATGCAAGTGCTATATCATGCAGTCTTTCAAAGCCTAAAATTAGGGCCACTGCTATTAGAGTATTTTTAATTTACAAATTACAAGTAGTACTGATTACACCTTCAAAGATTTGCAATTGAGATTATTGTTTCGAATATCTGACTGGTAGGGAAATCAGGCACCCCTAAAAGTCTTTTTATCTCGCAAGATACTTTGGATTAAACTTGGGAGGTAGAGGAAACTCAAGGTGGATGAATAGACAATGATCTTTAGGCAAATATATTAAAAGGCTTTGATAGAGCTTCTGAAGACAGTTTTTTCGTCTTGCACGAATAATACAATGAGCGAATATGTCCATGAAATGCCTGAGACCCATCGAGGTTCGGTTCAATGCATTTATTGAATAGTAAAAAAAGAGGGAAATAAGAGTAAGCGATTCGCGCCCCAATCTAAGACGTAGACTTAAAGCAGACCGTTCCTCCTTATCTCTCAAGATTATTTCTGCGTACAAAACGAACTTGAGGTGTGGGAAGAAGTCGCAGCAACTAGGTCGTTTGCGGTTCACGAATCGTTTTCATGACGCGCAAATAGGTTACGAGTACGACTTCCGTCTTTACGAATCTCACAGTGACGTACATTGAAGGTTTTTGCTATTCGTTCTCATTTTCGAAAATTGGTTGCTTCAGAGTGGCAAAATCGAGAGCATTCAATTTTACGAGCCACAAATTTGGATGACTTTTCGTGTTAAAGTAATCAATGTTCAATTCTTTTAACTTTAAGGTACTATGGCTTACATTTTGCCACTATTCCTTTAGTTCAAATTGTATTCTTCCATTAAAAACATTACAGAATTTAACCGCAAAATTACTAATTTAAACATTTGTAATATTCACCTATCTAGACTATTTTGGCTTCCCAAGTGAATTTTAACTCTCTAAAGCCTACATCTTTGACTCAAAAGAATGGGAAGATGCAATGGCCATAGTAGGTGTGGTGTAAGGTCGTTTCAAACTGCTTTCCGCACCCTAAGGCTACAAGGCTTTTTCGTGTCTTCCTTGGAGTCAAGCGGTAAGAAAATTTCTAAAACCATTGCCAACTTTGTCGAGATGTGGATTCTGGACAAATGCATGTGTGTTCATGCTTCTATTCTCACGTGTCTATTGTTCAAGCTCGACTAAAAAATAACTCTCAAGTACGACATCCAGGAGTCACTTAAACCTTAGTTTTTTTCAAAATTGAAAGCATGGCCATCATTCCTCAAACTCTTATGATAGTTAACCATTACTTGCTAAGGATTTTTAAAGAAATGTTCAAATGTCCAACTCCTTTAGATAGTCATCACTCCTGAAAAAAATTTCTAATGCGAAATTACATTTTTTGTCACAAAAGTTTTTATCTCGCACGCAAAATTATCTATCTACCATTCATATTACATATCTTTTATTCAATATTTCACAAGCTCTATTATTCCTTTATCGTGGGTCTTTTTTGTCAGATATGGAACTCAAAAGTTTTTTTATATATAGAAAACAAAATGAATATGTAGAGTATCAGTTTGAAGAGGACAGGCTCGAACACTGGAGTGATACTCTCGATTTATCGAACCAGCTCGTCTGAACTTGATGGAAACGCATCCAAGAATGCTATCAACCAGAGAACTACCAACCTATGTGTACCGTGTGTATGACCATCAAATTTCCGGGCTTGCTATTTGTGGACCTATAATCTTCTTAACTATGCGTGAGCAGGAAATTCGACATAAGTGGGATTATGCCCCTATGATCTAAATCTATTCTCTAATGTGACAGAAAGAATATTGATATCTACTATAAACTATACTAAACCATTCCCTTTAGGAATATATCATCTGGAAGAAATTGAGATCCTAATAAATAATATAGCAACGTTTCAGGCCAGTAAAAAATAAACGCATTTCTTTTCAGATCTTAACAAAACATTACTGAATAAAGTAATAACTACAATTATATTTAAACTATGCTATAAAATAATTACTAAAAAATTCTTTTCCCAGAAAAATGTTTAAGTTTCACTGCTCCGTCAAAGTAGACACAGTGAAATGCTTCCACTTTTAAATTATTCCAGTTTAAATACTTTTTCAACATTCTGATCTTTTAATGGTTCCATTTCAAAGTATTCAACTTTAAATCCTTCCTCCTTTCATTTATTCAAGTTTGAAAGCTGCCACTTACGAGCTACAAAGTATTTCATTTTCAAGTTTCTAACTATAAATAATTTAAATTCGATTCCTTTTAACTTAAGTCCTTCCAACCTTAAAACATCTAAATTTTGATGTTTCATTTAGAGTTTATAAAGCTGGATTCTTCTGCCTTCAAATTAAAATCTTTTAAAGTATTTTCTCCTTCACATTCAAATTTTAATGCTTTTTTAAATGATTCAAATCTATGCCTTGTTTAGAGGTAAATGCTTCCAAGTGCAAAGTTCTAAACTTTAGATCGTTCCATTCATATTTCTAAAATTACATGCTTCCACCTTCGAAACATTAAATTCTTTCACTTTTCAAAGTACATATACAATTTTTAACTCTCCCATTATAAAATATGTAGAACACGATTTATATTTTACACATCCCGTGTAGAAATGGTAACAGGGATCCGACCGGGAGCCGGCCCGATATCTTTCAACCGACCGGGCGGTTAAAAAATTCTGCTACAGGCGAGAAATTGGTAACTTGGTTTGTCTTTTAAGGATCATCGTGAAAAATACGGTGAACTTTAAATGTAAAATCAAGTTAACAAATTTTCGCGAGAAAGTTAGAGTAGAGTTTCAATCACTGATGCTAGAATCTCCTAGCAATTGTTTTATTTTGGAAACCACGTGGTGATTTGAGTTTAGGAAGGAAGAAAGGAAAAAATTAATACACTATACTTTAATGTGAAATAATTATTATTCGCGCAGTAAGTGGGGTTTTCAAACTGATTACTGAAATAAGGTTGATTTTAATAACCAAGCGCAGAAGGCGTCAGACATGGCGGTAAATTTGAAAGTGTACAGACTAAAAATTGTCTTAAAATACACGGAAAAAATAAGTTGTCGAAACTTTACTTGACTAGTCACTCATTCTAGGATAGGCCACTTTTTGATAATCTTATATAATTTTGATTAAAGAATCGCAGACTTCATCGAAAAAGTGAAAAAGTCATAGAATTATTGGAATAAAATCTAGGAACATCAGTCCTCGAATTTGTATTCATCAGATGTTGACAACGTTCTAGACAAGCATTCAATTTTGTATAAAAAGTCCTCCAGATTCCAAAAGATTTTAAATACAATAACTCCCAGCACAGAAACGAATAACTGATTTACGAGTTGTCGAAGAATTCGTTGACTGTATATGCACGATCACAGACACATTGGACGCTTGGGTTAAAACGTAGTGACGTTCATATGTGAAGTGGTGTATGCAAGTCTGAATAAAGTCGCAGTAACCGGCAATGGACAAATTTACGTGAAGTTAAATAATAATAACATTCAATAATATGACATTAATAATAACATTCAATAATATGACATTAATAATAACATTCAATAATTACTTTAAAAATTCGCTAATTTCAAATTACAAGCGTTATTAAAAGTTTAAGGGTTTCAACATAAAAAGGGATTTTGTTTCATAAAATTTAATTTTCATGCGTTGAAACGGGGGCCAGGTATTTTCACACAACCCTGCAGTGCCGTGCTACGGCTCTTTGCTGGGATTTGTGCAAAATATTCCATGTGTTAGGTTAGCCGTGTGGTTTATTTCTTAGGGATAAGTTACGTTCAAAGGTGTTAAGTAGTTCGAATCACGCCGCAGAATTTCTTTCGATTTTTCGTAGGGTCAAATATAGGTTTGTCAACACTAAAAACTCGTTAGGAGTCATCGAAAATTTTATTGACTGGCTCCGACGCATTAGCAAACGTGTGTGTTTCAAGAACTCTATTCCTCTGGTCTTCACATTTTCGTTAAAAGTCTTTTGTACTTTCTGCGATTCTTCCTACTTTTTAAATATGTATCAATCAAAGTTTCTATCGACGATACTTCCAATTTATGACATACGTTTGGCCATATCCTAGAGTGGTTGACTCAGTCATTTAAAATTTCAACAACTAATTTTTTCCGTGTAGAGAAAATTGTAAAAATTGTACCAATTCTGCTATTTCACATTACAGAATCGATTAAATTTTTTATATAATAAACTAAAACATTGGAAAGAATTAAATGTTGTTTTTCTTTTAAGAATTAAAAAAAAAACTAATTTCTGTGTTACTGATCTAATACATTTTTAAATCATACTGCTCCAATAATAATTCATCTAGCATCCATAAGTACGTCTTTGGTAATGTCACAACTCTGTAAAAATATGTAATTTCTAAAAAAAAAGTATCCTGACCAGTGCCCGGTCGGCTCCCGAGCATGAAATCTAACCAGGGTTGGCCCGGCCAGTAACCGGCCGGGTCCCGACTAGGTACTTCGAGATAAATGTAGCCCGGTCGGTTCCCGACCATGAAACCTTACATGTTTTGATCACATACGGAAGAATGTTTATTATTTTTCTCAGTACATTTCCGATCGAGTAAGCTGTTTTTAGGTTAAATAGCTCGTTTTCCGCTCACGAAATCAAAACAGAAAAAAAAGAATCAGATTTTATCATTTTTCTTCTCTTTACCTCTTTCTACTCTGCAGCAGTTGTCAGATGCAAGAAAGTTCTTTCTTATACATAAAAAAGTATTTTTAAAAATCTCAGAGGTTTAAATGGTTTAATTCATAATATAAACGCTATACATTTGAAATTAGTATACTTTTTCATGTTTGGACCTTCAATTATTCCATTTTAAAGGTTATAAATTATCTTGGGAAAAATAAGATAAATATTTTTTTAATTATTCAAACCGAGAACATTTGTATACTTTAATCTAAACGCAGCTGAAAGCATTGCATTTAAAATGCGTTGAATCAAATATTTATTTTGAAGAAAAAACTGAAATCAGTGATCGACTTTCAAAAGAAGTGACTAAAATTAAGAAAGTAGACTCGCTAGCTTGCAATGATAATTGAAAACGGTATATTTTCACATTTTCAATGTTTAAATTAAAAACATTAGAAAAGGGTAGACCCAAAAATTCAAGTTGTCAAATTGAGGCTTGAAATGTACAAAATTTACAATCAGTGTTTAAAATTGAACAAATTATATTTAGAAGTGCTTATTAAAAAACCGAGAATTTTCTAATTGGAATCAAAGCTATTATGGAAAATTCAAAAATTAACTCTGAAATGTTGAACATTCTCTAGTGTTCTAGGCATTATTTTGAAATTAAATTAACACACACACGCACATATTTATACAACGCGAAAAAGTATTGGGATCGTAAAAGAGCATAATTGATTTGGAATCGATAGACACACAGCTTGGTTATCCGCGCCCAAAAACAATGTTAAAAAATTTCTTGTTTGTAGATTTTTTTTAATTTCTTAAGTTTACATCTTTCTTGCGGACATGGAGGTCAAACAAGTTTCCCCAATTTTTTGCGGATTTTAATCAATTATTTTCTAAGATATGATTCCTATTAAATTCACCTCTGTTTTCAGAGTAATCGAATTATTATCGATATTTTTTTCTATTGTCTTTTTACGATTGAAAATTCCACACATGCTTGAAAAGGTTATAAAACCAGAAGTGAAGAATATCATTTCATTGAATACCAAATTTCAGATTTGGAAAATTCTTGTATTAAGATTTCGATCACCTTCAACAATTATTGTATAAATCATTTATAAGAATATTTTATTTTCCGGAATATCATCAATATTATACATATTAAAATTATTATGAATTCAATATAAATTTATTATAACTTTACTATATAATTCAATTGAAAGAAAATGTTTTTAAACATTATTTTAAAAAATAGTTCTAAAGAGTACAGTTCTTGTATTAAGATTTCGATCAACTTCAAAAATTATTGTTTACAATCTTAAATATGTAATAGTGTACCGTTATTTATTTTATTCATTTATATTTATTTTCTGAATTCACTACTGTAATTTTTCTTCAAGTCCAAACCGTGATTCTATCTAGAAACTAGCTAAAATCTGGACAATCCTTATATATTTAAATTCGTGTTGAAGTTCTCGGTATCGCCAACTGTAATTTGGTGCTGCAGAAAGGTTTGAATCAAACACGTAGAAAAACTAGACAGCACCAGTGTAGCGCCAGGCTAGTATTGCGTGAATAGACAGGCTTGAGAAAAACTGTACTGGCTTTAGCATGATTCAAGACTGCCACGAAATTTTTCCATACGGGGAGAACTCATGAAAAGGTTACTCACATCTGCCGTTCTAAGTAAGAACTATAACTGCAAAAAATCGAGAAAAAATTTTTTTCAATTACTGAATTCATTGAAGAG
>CAKNWT010161100.1:0-10621 GCA_932066315.1 Andricus coriarius
TCTAAACAAAGCATTCTGGCAATTAGGATGGATTGAGAAAAGATTCTTCATAGCCAGACCTGTAAGACGCAAACCTATCAAACGGCGAAGGGTAGCTTCTGATTCAATAATGATAAAAGCTATCATATAATAGATGATGATCAATTTAATCAGAGCGCCGTGAACGCAATTTGTAAGCAGAGAAAACACTCTTGACGATCCGTCACTGAAGGGGCCCTCCGTAAAATCTGAAGAGATTTTCCGACGGACCTGGTACAAGAGAGAGAGAGAGAGGGAGAGAGAGAGAGAAGTATGAATTATACCTTTTGACTTAACCGTTTATTTTACATCAATTTCTTGTTCTGTTATCAACTTTAATATTCTTTTTAACCGTGCAATAACGAGTTTCTATTTTAGTTAATAAATCCTGTTTTTGTTAATTCCGCGTGTTTACAAACATTCATTTACCCCAAATCTCTTTTCCATTAGATCACTCATTTTTTTACGGGATTATAAATTAACTTGTGAGCCTGAAATAACACAGGGGCAACTATGCAAATTTTTGTTTTTCGTTTCCTTAGATTTGAGGCCAAATAATGATCTAATAATTAGAAGCACTATGAATAATACCGGTCCAGTTAAGTTGAATGTGAATGTAACAGTTTAAGGAAAGACAACAAATTCTAATACCATAATATGGCACGATAAAATTCGAAGATATATTGAATCATATGAACCAAATATCTCTCATTATCGCCGCGTTCATGCACGTAATAGACGATATTTGTCAACTGATTGACCATAAGAAACATGTACAAAGATTTCCTTGAAAAAAATCCCTCCGAGTCTTGCTCCTAGGAACTTTATAGGTCAGTTGTTCAGAGAATGAATATTTCTTTCACTAAGTTGGGTCCCGAGGAATGCGAGCGTTGTGAGGCCTTCGAAGTGCATCATCCTAATCATGGGAAAGACAATTTAAATGCCGATTGTCATGACTCTCAGGAATGGTCACTTCATAAAAAAAGAGCAAAGGCAGCTCGCGAAAAGTACACGCATGACGTCGAAAACTCCTGTAAGTCAACTGACATTGCGCATTATTCTGGCGATTTACAAAAAGTAATCATGCTGCCTAGAATGGACAAATTGAAAGTATCTGTCTTTACTCGAAGAAAATAGCCTTCAATCAAAGTTTCGTGCCATTAGGATCTACTAAAGGAACAATTAATAAACCTCTTGCAGTTATTTGGCATGAGTGTATTGCCGAGCGTAAAAGGGAACAAATAGTAAGCGCTTTTCATTCTTTTTTTTTAGCTAACCGTGACAAAAGAACGGATTATTCTTTGGGTAGATAATTGCTCCGCGCAGAACAAAAACAGGCGTTTCTTCTCATTTCTTATCTACACCGTGAATTCAGCCGAAATAGAAACGGATTCTATTGAAATTAACTATTTTGAAAGTGGTAATACTTTTATGTCTGCAGACGCATTTCATCATCAAGTAGAAGCCTCAATTAACAAAATGAAAAGAATCTACGATTTCGCAGATTTTGAAGCTGCAGTAGGAAAGGCTAACTCGGAGAGAGTTGAAATTAAATCACTCACTCTCTCTGATCTGATTTTCGAAATTGGGCTGATCATTCGTCTGCTCAAAAGTTAAAAATTTGAGAGATCGGCCTTATCTGCAGGACATGAAGCAAGTCAGAGTGACTCAAGGATGTCATACTCTAGAATATAATTTAACTTACGAAGAAAAAGAAACTTTATCGAAATTGGACTTTTTAAAAGTGAAATGGATGAAAAGCGAAATTCCCGTCCCTGAGGCTTCAAAGGATTATCGCGGTATTCCACTTAAGAAAAAACAAGACGTCATCGATAAACTGCTCCCCATGATGCCAAAGAGCAGACGCCAATTTTAGCTAAATTTGAAGGTGTCAGATGTTGCTGATTTAATCGATGATTACGACAGTGGCGAATAGTCGCTTTTTTCTGAGTAAGAAGTTTCATTTTGTTTTCGGAATCATCGACGACTATGTACTGCTATGTTATTTCTTTCTGAACTTTTCAATAACTTATAGGCTTATATCCGTTTATTTGATTTTTAAGGTAAAAGTTCCTCGTAGTGAATAATTACTATGCCTGCACTGCGTTTAAGATTATTAGGAGGTTAAGTTCCACGCCAAAGTGCGATCTGTATCTGATTTAAAATTTAGTCAACAGCTTATGTTTGTTTATTTACTTTTTAATAAAACAGTTCCTTAGATAAAAATTGAAAAGATATATTACGATAAAACACCTTGTTACTTAATCCTTTGGTCTTCTGCGTTTAGTTTCAAGGATTTTACAATTTCAGAGAATTTCAGATTTCATAGAATTTCACGGAATTTTATAATATTTTTATGCTTATCAGGGAACTTGCTTATCAGGGAATTTGTTAAGAGTTTGGGGTATTTATTTTAGGGTTTATTTCATTTTCTTACAGATATCTCATTATTAGTAAGTCTTGTTCAATTAATATTAAAATAATATTATAATTATTATTGTATTCAAAAATTTTTTATTTTAAAGTTCATATTACTTCAAATATAAAATCGTAAAATCTTTGGAAAAATTCACGTTTATTACGATATTCTAATATTCATATTACTTGTAACTATAATTTTTTTTCGTTTTACCAGCGAGTATTAAGCTTGCTTTTAATGAACAGCAAAATATTGTTTACAACATGAAATGCGTATATGCAGTTAATTTATTTAAGACGAAAATTAGTTATAAAATTAAGTGCTGCTCTGAAGAAGTTCTAGCCCCCACCATGCCTCGCATGGCGTTTGCGGAATTCTCTTGATGTATCGAGGGCCGACGCTCGATAACTTTACAGTGAAACACTCCGCAAGCGACTTTGCGTATTTCTTAGCTGGGATTTGATTCCAGAAAAATCCGCAAGTACATACTTTAATAGAAATTGTTTAAATAATCAATTTTTTGTTTCAGAATCAGATATAGCAAATTGCGTTTTACCAAAAAGGGGTACTTGCATTAAAGAAAATGTGGTCGCATACTAAAGTTTTTAGCGCAAATGGTTTTTCTTGAATATCTCCGTTCAACTCGGAGAGCACCTATATAACTTTTTAGTTTTGGATGTCAGAATAACCTCACCATTATTCTCTGTATCAACGTGAACTCTGTCCCCAGCTTTCAATCATCTTAATCTCTTATTAATATGTTTTTCAAAAAAAGCGTTAGGATAGTTATTATGAAATAAATATTCCTGACTATATTCAAGTTATTAGAATGAAAAATAGAATTAGATAAGAGAATAGCCATATGAACTAAATTTTCTAACAACCTCAGTCTTGTCTTGAATAGGGTGATCTGATAAAAAATTTAGAAATCTGCCTGAAAACTTTTTTTTTGCAGAACCAATTTGTAATAATACTATTGTGAGAATCTCTAATTATTTCAAGGCTTATAAAGCTTATGAAATTATTCTCTTTGGTTTTAAAAGTAAATTTGAATCTTGGGTAGTATGAGTTCAAAACGGAAAGTATAAATTCGATTTTATCACATGGAATAATTAAAAATGAGTCATCACCATAACGTGTATAAGCTAGAATTTCAAAGTAAATTTTTGAGAAGGCATTGGATTCTAAACCTTGTATTACTATTTCAGATAATATGGCCGATATGAGAGATCTCATAGGAGTTCCAAAAGATTGTTCATAAAGAATATCATCAAATTTAAAAATGGTAGCATCTAATAGATTATTTTGCTAAGAGTTTTTGCTAAGACATAATAGGAGCATTCATAGAAGAAACTACAGGTCTAAGTGGACAATCTGGTCTTTGTATTTTGGACAGACCATAAATTGTAGCTAGATTTGATTTGGATGCAATAAGGTCTTTTCTAACAATATTAGGATTGAGAAACTTCTTAATTCCCCAACCATTAATCAGATTGAACGTTTTATTCTATAGTTTCTTTAAAGTTTTTTTTCGGATCAGAATCCAATTTGATATATGTATTAGAATCGTTAATTAAAATTGCCATTTTATGCTTATAATCGTTACTATCCATCAAAACTGTGACATACCCTTTATCAGCCCTAGTTATCATATCTTTTTTGTTTTTAATAATGCAGTTAGTAAGTTTAATATTTTTAGCAATAATTCTATCAGAATCCGAAATTTTGTTAGGTTCTTTCAAGTAATTATAAGCCAGAGACAGAATCTTTTGTCGAAACTCCTCATGTAAGTTATCTGATAATTCATCAATATTATATTCTAAGTCTATAACTGTAAGAAAAATATGTTCTTATTTATTTGACACAAATTTAGCGTTAAATTTTTCACCTAAACGTAAGATGTCCTCAACCTTCTTCAAAACCTCGATTTCAGACATATTTATAATTCATGGATCTTTATAATGATAGTTATAATTAAATTCTAACCTGTGCTTGTTTAAATTAATTGGATTGTGCTGTGTTCTATTAATAAATTGAGAAGTTTATTATTAAGTTTGTTACTATGATGGTTATTCTTATAATTATAATTTAAATCTTTTGGAAATTTAACAATGATTTTCAGAAGAAAGGTTGGAATTAATAGTGTCAAGCTAGTTCTAATTTTGTCTAAACGTGAAGTAAAAAATTTAATTATAAAAATAACCATCATAGTAACAAACTTAATAATAAACTTCTCAATTTGTTAGTGATACACAGTAATAATCCAATTAATTTAAACAATCACAGGTTAGAATTTGATAATAACTATGATTATAAATATTCATGGATTATAAATATGTCTAAACCCGAGGTTTCCGGGAATGTTGAGGACATATTACAAGAACCTATTTTTCTGATAGCTAAGGACTTAGGATATAATATTGATAAATTATTATCAGATAACTCACATTAGGAGTTTCGACACAAGATTCTGTCTCTGGCTTCTATTTACTTAAAAAAGCCTAAACAAATTTCTGATTCTGATATGATTATTTCTAAAAATATTAAACTTACTAACTGCTTTATTAAAAACAATAAAGATATCATGATAACTAGGGTTGATCAAGGAAATGTCACAGTTTTGCTGAATAGTAACGATTATATGCATACAATGGCAATGTTACTTAACGATTACAATACATATATCAAATTAGATTCTGATCCGATAAAAACTTTAAGGAATCTACATAACAAAACGTTCAATTGGAGGATTCAGAAGTTTCTCAATCCTAATATTGTTAGAAAAGACCTTATTGCATCCAATTCAAATTTCGATAGAATTGATGGTCGGTCCAAAATACAAAGACCAGATTGTCTACTTAGACCTGTAGTTTCTTCTATTAATACTCGTACTTATGTCTTAGCAAAAACTCTTCGCAAAATAATCTCCGATTCCTTACCTACGTATAGATGTGCTATCAAAAATTTTTTAGCTGTGAAAGGCCGTATTTGTAATATTAAAATTCCCGATAATTATATCATTGCTTCCCTTGATGTCACATCGATATTCACTAACATTCCTTTTGAACTGGTTTTGGAGAGTATAGAAAACAGAGGTTGCTTTATTATTCGTTATACTAGGATACCCTTAGATAAATTTAAAAAAGAATTTCTGTCTATTAGATTCTACCATTTTCAAATTTGATGATGTTCTTTAGAAACAATCTTTTGGAACTCGTATGGGATCCCCCATATCGGCCATGTTATCTGAAATAGTAATGTAAGATTTAGAATCTAATGCCTTCTTAAAAATTGACTTTGAAAATCTACGTTAAGTTGATGACTCATTTTTAATTATTCCATGTCATAAACTTCAATTTATACTTTCTGTTTTCAACTCATACCATCCAAGAATAAAATTCACTTTTGAGACCGAAGACAATAATTCCATAAGGTTTTTAAACCTTTAAATAATTAGAGATTTTAACTAAAAATTGGTTCCACAAAAAACATATTCAGGCAGATTTATAAATTTTTTATCAGACCACCCTATCCAACAAAAGATTCATAGCAAAAAATCATTGCTAAATAACTGGCTGTTAATTCCGTGAAAAAAAAGCGGTATTATATTTAGAAATACATAAAATGATACAAATTTGTTTAAACCATTGCTGTTTACAATAATAAATTGTTTACTGTCATCAAAATGTACTTAAAATTTTAGAAGTTAGTTATTTATAGTTTATTGTATCGAAAAAGTCAAGTTTGTACCTCCAAAAATAGCCAAATAGTGCATTTGTTAATTAAGGTAGTTTAAACAATTATTACGTTTTATTTGGTGACCAAATATGATACTTAGGTTTTATTTCCAAGTAATATATGATGGATTCCATAGAAAAAACTTGATTTATTCCATAAAAAATACCTGATATAGATATTTGTTTATAAAAATTGCTTTTAAAATATCAATTTATTTATTAACTTTTATTGATTCAACTAAAATACTCTTTTTGTCCATAAATAGTTCAAATTTAGTGCGAATGAAGTGGCAAATCGCCGCCAATCCCCACGAAACCATTTTGATTCACTTATTTGTTTATAACAAATTCAATAAATTTTTTAACATTTGCATTGCTATTGGACATCTTTTTTTAATATTGCCTTTCAGTTTTCTAGGTATTTTTGATTGAATCAAACCTTTTTTTTTAAACCGGTATACTTCAAAATTCAAATTTTTTTTTCATTTTTGTTATTAAATAAACAAAGAAAAAATGTTTAAATCGGCCATGACAGTTCCATGAGAAATTTTAATAGCTTTCATTTAAACAAAATAGTTAAAATCGTATAATAATTGTCTTCTGAAAATCAATTTGTCCACGGACATTTTTTTTGCCCCACTGTGCAGCGCCTGACTGATTTCATAGGTAACTTTACCAAGCATATATACTGTGTTGTCAGCATTTCAAATTCTTGTGTGAAATTGTTTTCAGTTTCGTTTATGAAATGTGCAACAAGTTTTGAGATGTTGCTAACTGATTGCAATATTCGCCCGATAAGACGAAAGATCGATTTATTAGGTTAACGTATTTTTCACGATTGTTATAAACAGTGTAAAACAAATAAAACGGGGTTTTTCACCGTTTCCAGCCAAAACTGTTTCTTTTTCTGACAAAGAAACACATTAGTAACTTATTATTAACTGCTTAACACATTAAAAACTTGATCGAGAATACAGGGTGATCCTGAACGCATCATATACCTTGTACATACACATTCCTTGACAAAACTGAATAAAATACTGCTGTGAGAAAATGTTGTACGATCAATAGTTTTTAAGCTATTGAGAGTTGTAAAGAACAAATGGGAGTTCGCTATTCTCGCGCTTACATAAGCATCTTCCGCGAAATCTAGAACGCGATGCACTCCAAGTCACTAATTTAAATATTTCACCAATGGCAAACAATTTCAAAGCAACGTGAAGTTCTCAAAACATAACACCCCTCACTTGTTCAGTGATTCCCCCGATTCAAATACGAATCAAGGATATACTAATAATTCAAAATGAACATGCGAGTAGTAATGTACAAGTTACATCATTTTTTAAAGTATTTTTTTGTAGTTTTTCATTCAATACGCATAACCATAACGTCTTGCACCAAATTGTGCATAAAATAGTTTAAAAGCACGAAGTTGTCGCATAATTGTAATCCAAATGTTTTGTTGTCCTAGTGATACGACTCTGATTTTTCGAAAATTAAGAAAGAAGATTATTATTTTTATGTTTGTAAACTTTTTTAGATAACTAGTCTAGCCGGATCGTCTTTTTTGTCTTGAGCTGCAAATAATCATCCTTTGAAGCGTTTCTGTAAGCAGCACGTTATTTTATTCAAACTCTAAACATTTTCCACAGCTGATAACATGGGGAAAATTTGGTCCTTTTGAAAAAGTAGATCAAATCTGTGCACTAAAATGTGACCCTCGGGATTGTATTCTCTGATTAAAGTTGTATTAAAGAAAACTGCTAAGCGATATTCTGAGCATGTGGGTGGAAATAGGAGATTATTCCTTTGCAACTGTAATAGCCCGGGAGCTGCTGAATAATATCTCAAGTACTTTTATTACTTCTAGTTTTTTGAGATATGATTGCACTTGAGGTGTACATTAAGATTCCGGAGGGAGCAGGTCAGGTTTCGGGACAAGGCCAGTTAGCACCCCTGCTAAAGTGTCAGAAAGCTAAAAAATGTTAACAATTTTATTACGACTGAAATTTTTTGAATACATAGGACGCACAGTGGGCCGGGTGGCCACTTATTTTGGCCAAAATTCATGATTTTGTCAGATTTTGCACCAAACTTGGTGTAAATGGGATTTCGGGGACTCTGATACGAAATGTCATGTCGAAATTTTTAAATTCAAAATGGCGGATCCAATATGGCGGACTAAAATGCAAAAATTTGATGTATTTGCACCAAACTTGGTGTAAATGGGATTTCGGGTCTCTGATACGAAATTTGATATCGGCATTTAAAAATTTTAAATGGCGGATCCAATATGGCGGACTAAAATGCGAGACTTTGATGTTTTTGCACCGAATTTGGTGTAAATGGGATTTCAGGGTGTCTGATACGAAATTTGACGTAAAACTTTCAATATTCAAAATGGCGGATCTGATATGGTGAACTAAAATGCGAAAGGTTGATGTATTTGCATCAAACTTGGTGAGTATGGGTTTTCGGACTCAGTTTGGTATAAATTGGCATGAAACTCTGAAAAAACTGAAAACAATGGTGATTTTAGAAATCGATAACCACAAAACGACGAGAATGGAATATTTTTGTTTTAGCACGCTTGCAATCAGCCTACGGGAAGTGCAGTTTCCAGGGCCTACCACGTAGAGGTTGCAATGCGATTTCAGACCCCTTAATGCGGAGTGCTTATTTATTGTGAGTCCTCTTGCCTCTCACGTATCGGGGTGCTTATTTATTGTGAGTCCCCTTGCCTCTCACGTATCGGGGTGCTTTATTTTCGTGAGCCCCCTCGCCTCTCACGTTTTAACAGCTAACGTCAGTCAGTGTGTAGTGTTCGATTATTTAATACCTATTTTAATCAAGTATCAAATTCTTCGTCTGACAATTGAAGCTCATCTAAGTGCTCAAATGTTTGTAAAAGTCCTGTATTTTCACTGTTCTCAATTTCTTCGTTCGTATCCATATCTCCACTGTCATTGTTTGCATTAGAACTAGGGCACATATTTTTATTGATTTCAGGAACAGCTAACAAATGTCTTACTTCTTGTGGAATCGACAAACATTTCTTCTGGTTAAGACGTGAATGAAGATTCACAGTAGATATCTTAGCATCTGATGTATCCATTAGTCTACAGAATACATCTGCTAACGTTACAGTGCGATTTATTTTTCTGCTGTGATGCTCTCTGTACTTTTTGAAATGTTTGTTACGAGATTCACTTGCTTCTTCACCAAGCATGCCTACAGGTAGTATACTCGTACTTATTATATCGGCACCATGAATCAAAATCTTATGAAGTGTTGCAGGCATAGGGTACCATTTATAGTTGAAAACATACATTTCAGCAGTTTGAGAGCAAAGTTTGTCAAATTCGTGTGGATCGATGGGAAGATGGATGGATAAAGCAATTAAAATGGGTTTTAAGGTCTTTAACAGCTCATAGTTTAAACTAAGACATTCAGCAAGAATTTCAGGATTTTCAAAAGCTCTACGAGCCGTGTTACCATCGTTAGTAGTGCCAGAGCCTCCTGGTTTTGGCTTATCAACTATCAATCCGAGTTTTTGCCACAGAATGTCTTGAACTCCACGTTTTCTTTTTACCAATTCAGCTTTGTTCTTATCACCTTTCACTTGCCATATTTTAAGGTAAATTCTATAAGAAATGTGAATACAGCACTCGAAAATTGTTATCCAAGCGTGCAATGGATTCAGTCCATGAATAAGTGCGTTGACATTTGGTAAGAAGATACTACTGTTTTTGTTAGGAAAATTATTAAAGCTTCGTGGTGTTGCGTGGCAAATTGGTCATGTTTGCATTGACTTTGTGCAAGTTATGGTGTTCAAAACCTTGCCATCTATTAAAGTTAGAAATAAAGAAAAGTGGATCTGTATGCGATGATTATCATCGAGCTTAACTTGTAGCACTTGTAACTGTTTAATCTGTTCCTCTACCAGGTGTATAAGCTTAAATCCGCTGTTTTTTAGGCAAAAGAAAGTCGTTTTTTTTGCAGAAAATAAAATAAACTTTATTCAAAGTATTTTCCCTCGCTTGCTATACATTTTCCCCATCTCTTGGGCAGTTTGTGTATACCACGCCAAAAAAAGTCTTTATCTTTCGATGCAAACCACTCGTCAAGCCATTTTCCGACGTCTTCGTACGAATCGAAGTGTTGTTCAGCGAGCGCGTGACCCATCGACGAAAACAGGTGGTAATCAGAAGGGGCCAGGTCTGGTGAATAAGCGGGATGAGGTAGCACCTCCAAGTTGAGTGTTTTCAAGTAGTTTTGGACCATTTTTGACTTGTGCGATGGGGCGTTGTCGTGAAGAAAAATCAGCTTCTCATGTCTTTCTTCATAATCCGGCCTTTTTTCACGCAAAGCACGGCGCAATTTGATTAGTTGTTGGTGGTAGCGGTGAGCATCGACAGTTTCACCAGGTTTTAATAGCTCATAGTAG